>PVJX010005298.1:0-87169 GCA_004027295.1 Dolichotis patagonum
GCATGGGATCTGGTACTCCTGGGCAGTCCACCGCGTGCTCTGGTTGTCAGTGCAGTGTGTGGATATGCGTTTTCAGGGTTCACAGTGGTTCACTATTAAATCATCTCCAAGCCAATATTATTCAGTCGTACTGTCCAGTATCCTGTCTCCTGGGTACATGTGGCTATCGAGGACTTGCCTTGTGCAAACTGGCTCAGGATACATCTTATCTCCTAAGTCAGTTATCACTTATCCATCTTGTTTTTCATTCCCTAAAATTGTGATACTGCCTTTTTCTTTTCAAATCATTTTATTTGCATGGATTTATGCTTAAGAAAAATCTTTATATGTTAACAGTTTTAGAAGAAGGGAGATAAATACAGGTCCAATCTATTATATTTCACTCAAAGTTCCAAGTAATACCATTCTCCAAACAGTTAAAATTTTTCTTTATAGGCCTTGAATTTATAGTAAAATTGTAGAAAATTGTAGAAAATTGTAGAAAATTGTAGAAAAGCCATAATTATAAAATATAGAAATTAATCTTCAAAAGTACTTTGGTATAGCATTAATACATTGATTACTTTTGAGGTTAAGTCATTTTGAAGTAAGAGTAAGGAGGATTTCTTATAATTCCATATGAAATATATTAAAATAGAATCTTCAATTTAAGAGTTTTGTATCAATTTGCCTGTAATTCTCTAGTCCTTCCTGGCTTAATAGCTGCTTCATAGTTTCAAAATTTCTAAGTGAGAAAAATAAGCAATATTTTCCCTAAAAATTTTTTTCTTAACATTAATTTAAGAATTGTTAAATTGTTAAGAATTCTTAACATTAATTTAAGAACATTAATTAAGAATTTAAGAATGCCTTCTGTGTCTTATTTTTTTTTTTTACTTTAGTCTTTGTGTCAGGCTATAAAGTAGCATATCTTTAAAATCACAGATGCATTTTCTATTTCAAGGTGATAAAATGTACCTTTCTAAGTCAAAGAGTTAGAGAAAGTAGCACTTCATGTTAGAGTATTAAATGAACAAATTTGAGCAATGCACAGGTAGTAGAGAGAAGATACTTATTTAAGAAATAAATTACAAATATAAAGTGTCATTTTTCAGCACTGAAATATGCAACTTTTAGAGGCAATACCTGGCAAAATATAGGTTTTATATTCTATTTTTCAAGGGTTTTAAACTGACACTAGACAATTTTTGGTTAAGAACAAAAGATCAAAGCCTCTTTTCAAAGAGTAGGAAGATGCTGTTAATGGTATCAGGAATTTACAACACTTTTGAATCATTCAGAAAATGGCAAAAGTCAGCTTTTTAAAGGTCTAAAGGTAGGCTCCTTCTCGTACAAAAACAAAGCAAAACAAAACAAAATAAAAAACCAAAAATACATGAAAAGAAAAGCCAAGCTGAAAAAATCAAAACTGGAGGCATAATAAGGACTCATATAGTCTCAAGCTGACACAGTTAACTTAAACTTTCTTTTTCTGAGTGCACTCAGCAATTAATCCCCATTCACTGAGTCACATGTATTTTGCTGCTTATTTTTGCAATTATTAAAAACTACTTGGATTTACCATTTTTGTACTTTTAAAAGCAAACTTCTTTCTGTTGTTAGCTTTGATATGAACCACTATTCTAGTGAAAAAAAAATGAGAGCTATGTTTTTTTAAACTTTTTTCTTGATATATAGCAGTTAGCTTCAAATATGAAATCTCCTGCTCTTCTGGTTTTACTAACACTTCATTTTCACTGTAGATCATCTATTCCAAATTTGTACTGTTGGAAGTACTGAACTTTCTCTTTTTGAAGTCCAGTGGGAATGTCATTTCTTCAACTGTGGCCCTTAAGGACCCATAATGCTTTTCTGTGACAAGTACTTCAAAAATAGATTCCTTTTTGGTCCATAATTCATATAATGTTATCTAGAGATTTCACTTCCAGGCAGCTTGTTACCAGTCTCATCAACAGTACTATTTTTGTGTTAGATGTACTCATTGGAGAGATATCTTAAGTACGACTGTACCTCAAATTGAAACACACACACAGAGTCATCTTTCTCTAGTCAGAAAGCTTAGAGGAATATAAATGTGTTCTAGACACCTTGAATCAAGTTGGGTGGGAAAATCCAGTATTCCTAGACACCTTGAAATGCTAGGCTTTGCTGAGTTTCCTGATGTACCTTAAAGCAGTTACCCAATCTTACTCTGCTGACAGTCACACAGCTCACAGAAGCTGCAAGCTGAACATTTTGCAGTTGATTGATTTAAAGCCTTATTCCCATTACAGGCAATATTAACCTTTATTAAGTCCAAGCATGAAGACAGATGACACAAAGGGGAAAGAAGGTTGAGTGACTCCTTGCAGAGGTGTGGGCAGAATTCAAGGAGCCAAGGAATAGTGAAGAACTGCCTAGGAACCAGGTACTTCGGGTATTCTTGCAGCACAAGTATTGAGGCCCAAAAACAATTTAGCAAAACCTGGTGAGACCTATAGCTGTGTGAGCTTCAGGCTACCAACAGTCACTGTCAGGTGATGGCCCAGTAGGCAAATCTGTGCTTGGTGGTTCTGGATCATGTGGCATGACCTCTCTCTCTGACCCTATCATTGGCCAAACCCAAGCTGGCCCACAAAGGCCAGGAATGCCAGGCGATGCCAACCGCAGAGGCCAGCCCTCTGGGCACAGAGTCAGACTAAGAGAATGGACCGTCAGTGGGGGGCAGATGAAATATTCTCTTTAGGCTGAAAAGATGACTTGATTACTATGAAACTGAAATTGCATAGAAACTTAACTGAAAACATGACCTATTTACTGGCCTCCAGTTACACAAAGTCACAAATGTTGAAAGCCTAAATGTCTGTGAAGAGTTACAGTTGGAGTTCAAAATGAAGTGACACGTTTAACAATGCATTATTTCAATATTGTGTTCATTTCTTTTGCTTTCTCTCTTTCTTCTTGGTAGTGGGGAACAAACACAAGGGTGCTGTACCACTGAGTCCTGTCCTCAGCCCCATTTTATTTTTTATTTCAAGACAGCATTTCACTAAATTTTGCCAGTTCTGAGCTCAACCTTGCAATCCTCCTGCCTCAGCTTCCTTAAATGCTGGGATTACAGGTATGTGCCACTGCACCAATTATATTTTCTCAGTCATCTATTTGTTTATTCAAGGTAAGTAGTGATTTATGTTCAAAGTCCAACAAATTTTAATTGGTAAACTTTTCCTTTGCTAGTATATCAGGGGTTAGGATTAGAATCCAGGGATGAAAGAAGTATATAACATTTATGTGATAACTTTATATCATAATTAAGTTTTAACTGCATATATAGGTAAACTGAAAAATTCTATGTTGAAGAATTTAAGAAAGAAAGAGAAATTGAACCTGTTGGGGAAACCGGCAGAGAGGAAAGACAGTTGATTTAGATTAGAAGAGAAAGAAGAATCAACAGCCTGGAAAAGGTGATTGCAGTTTACAAATTGGTCCAGACTTAGCCCTTAAAAACAATTGCAAAGCAACAACAGCAAGTATATCCTCTCCAAGGTGAGAAAATTAATGGAAATTTATTTGTACTGAAATATAATCAATATTAGATTCATTCTTAGGCTGATGAGTGTGAGACATAATGAAAGAAGATCATGATGGGGTAAAGATGAAGGAAAAGTACAGTTATAGGGATGGAAAATAAATCTATCAGTTGTATAATTCTAGAAATATGGACTTCAATTCTCTACACTCTTGCTCATGCCTCCTAATTCATTCTGGAGTGACACATGTGGACAATGGAAATGACTATGTAGGTACTGACACAGGAGCTGGGCTGTGGAGTCACACAGTCCTGGAATTAACCCTGCCCACCTCTTATGGGTTCTGAGATCTTCACTAAGTAACTTCACTACTCGGAGTCTTGGTTTCTCTATGGTTAATGATGATGGATTTCTCACAATGTTATTATTTGCATTGACTTAAATAATGCATAATAAATAATAATGAAAATGCCTGACACTTGTTAAAGCTCACTGAATGTCAGCTGACATCATGATGATGTTGATGGTGATAACAACACCACGGACAATGTCAGAATGGTTCTGATTGTTGCTCTTGTTAAGAGCAATCTACTAAAATTTCAGCTTGATAAAATAGCACCTTTTGAGAATGAGTCACAAGGATATATCATGAATGAAACCATCATGAAATTAAGATTTAAGATAACACTTCTGTATAGAGATGTATAAGTGAAGAAAATTTTGATGTGGTTGTAATTTTGATCACAAAGCCCCGATAGCCAAGGAGAAATAGTTCACCAGCCTGAAAAGTCAAGAAACCACGTCTTAATTAACTTTCTTGGATCCTTTGCTCTTGATCTTTGGTCTCTTTCAATAAATATAACCTTCCTCACATAATCCTCATTGGTCTTTTTGGCCTCAGTCCCTGGGAATGTCTTGTTATGCTATTATGGATATTGTAGGGGATAAACAGTTTGCAAGTAATCAAGTTCCCTGAATATGTGCATTACTAGGACTTGCTGACTTAGTGTTAAAGTGTTATGAGCTCCCATCATTTCTTTCCTATTTCTCTATATTACATCTTTTGTCTTCTGCATCTAACACCATGGAATAGGATTTTGTGTTGCTATCTCAGCACACTGGTTAGGAGCTGTGCCCTGGAGTCAAACAGCCTTTGTCTGAATTAGGCTCCATTATTCATTCATTAGCTGTGGGATTTTTAGCAGCAATTAACTTTACTCTGTCTCAATTTCTTCTTCAATGGTGACAATTATTAGTATCTAAGCTGGAGTGCTATTGTAAAATTAAATAGAATACTCTATGTACTAGCACCTAACCTTGTGTCTGTTGAATAGGAAATACTTAATAAACATTATTATAATATTGTCAGTACTGCTTGAGATACTCCCTAAGAGAGGATTATACTTTTCACAATTAGGCATGGTCCCGTGACTTGCTTTGGGTAATGAAATATCAGGGAGTTGATAACTTTTAGGGGGAAGCTTTGAAAATCAGAGCATTCATCCACCATATCTTTGTTCCCTCTGACACAACGATACACTTTTAAGACAGTTGAATATCATGTGTGCAGGCCCTGAAAAGAAACTTCAGGGAACAGAATAGTAGGTGACCTGTGAAGGACCAGTTTCATGAGGGTGAAATAAACTGCCCAGTGTTAATCATGCATAGTCTAAAGAAAGCAAATCCCTTCTTCATGGTATCAGAATTCATTGTCAGGTGGTTACTTTTTCACCGCCTCTTTATGTGGTCTTTCATTATGTTTGTTTTTTAAGGAAAGAAATATCTGCAAGGAAATTTTAGTAAAGCTTATCACTTGGCTAGTAAAATAATTGACCTCTGAGCCTTCAAACCAGTCCATGTGTCCCTCTGCTTTGTTTTTCCTTTGTCCTATGCACTGATACCTTGTTCAAAGCAACAAGGCCATTAGCTAGCAGTTCTTGGCATTTCCCCCTCTTCTAAGAATTTTCTGCCAATGGCACAATTTAAAAGTTGTTTATTGATCTCTTTCAGGTTAGAAGAACTAATGTTTAGATATTTTAAACATAAATTCATGTTATCATGGATTTCCATGAAGAAAAGACAATGATATAATGCAAATCATTTTCCTTAATGCTTTCTAAGTGTTCATGAATCACATGAGATAAAAATGAGGAATTTAGAAATCACCTGTACAGATCATTCTATATTAAAATCCAGAGATGAAAACATGTAAAAATACTTCATAAAATTTAAGAATAACTCACATTAGTTTTCCAATTATGTATAACAATATAATATTTTTTATTTTAATGTTGAAGACTATTATAAAGCACTTTTTGTTAATTGCTTTCAGAATAAATCTTTTTTTTCTAAATTTAAATTGTCTTCTGAATATTTTATGACAGCATCCTGTCTTCTCAGGCAGCCCCAAAAAACTCTAGATGAGAATATACTCCATTGTAGGCAACTATGATCATGTTGAGAGAAGGAAGGGGCATTCCACTGTTTCTATTGTTCAGCAGTGAGGACTCCAAAGGTAACAAGATTTAGCATGGCTAGCGGCAGTAAAGGGGGTTTAATAGCTAGCATGGCCAGCGGCAGTAAAGGGGGGTTATAGTAGCAAGCTCTACACACTAATCAAAACAATACCAAATGTAGACCTAAGAACTGACAGAATTAATTGAGAAACAATGGTTATGTATTCTTACCAGTAAGTATTACCAACAACCATCAGAACATTATTTTCAAAATAAATGACTTCTAGGAAATAATTCTCCTGGCAGAAGCTGGAGATCTATGGAGAGGATGACGGATGTGCTCAAATGTTTTTCTGGATGATAAACAGAATGGAAGCCACATGCTGGGAAAGTGCTTATCTGGCAGGAGAGACACCGGCCTTATATGTTGGATAGTTTCTAGATCCAGGAGGCTGTGTCTGCTGCTGAAGGTATCCTTCTTTGTTATGGCGACCAGTGAAACATTCTGAAGCAGTGTGAAATCTGACCAGGTATCCCAAATCTCAGGGCCACCTCTCAAAGAGTCCTGTCTCTGAGAGCTCAGAAGTACAGATTCTGTGCACTTGTCCCTGCATGGACATGTTGACCTTTATTGTTAGAGTTTTTATAGCTTTCCTTTTCACCGGTGAGTACTATGCAGACAAAGAGCCAGGTTTGGTGGGTTCTGAACTTTACACATAGTAGGGCCCTTTTAAGTAGAATGATGCTGTACTAAATTATGAATGCAGAGGCTTAGAAGGCTGTGTGAATGAGGGTCCCTCCTGCCTATGATACATTAGCTGCATAGTAAAAGACACCTCTGGTAGTATATTATTCTAGCTACACTTCTTTCTCTATTACTTCTGAATATTATACCTGTACTTGTTCAGTGGCATCACCCTAAAACTAAAATTCAGAAAAATGAAATATGGTATCCTCCACAGTGATCTGCGCACAGTGGGTATTCAATTCATTTTGTTGACAGGGTCAAAACAGAAGATTTTACTTGTAAAGAATAATGTTTATGTATTTTTAATTAGTGTATAATAGTTTTTTTTTTAATTTTTTTTTAATCGGTATCAGGGATCGAACTCACAACTGCCTGCTTACAAGACAGGCGCTTATGCTGCTGAGCTAAATCCCCAGCCCCAGTGTATAATAGTTAAACAATATTGTGTTTCATTGTGTTTTCATACATGCATAAGACATACTTTCACCATATTTATCCTTCATTCCTTTCCTCTACTCTCCCTTCCCTTCTTCCTCCCTTTTTCTCTTGTCTAATGATCTCCCTTCACTTTTACATCTCTCTTATTTTTTTTAAATGAGACACCACATATTAGAGAAAACACACAATACTTGTTTTTCCGAGTGTGATTATTTCACTTAACATGATTGATATCTAGTTCCATCCATTTTTCTATTTTTAAATATGAATTGAAAATATTTTAAACCCTGCTGTGTCATAGCCACATACAAACAGGCTGATGGGAACTGAATCAAGCATAACACTTGGTCCAACTTCAGGAATTTAGAAAGGATGGAGACTTGAAACACTAAGCGATGTGTGCTAACAACAAACCCCACGATATCAGTGGTTTATTTCTTACTCACATTTATGGCCTGGATGATTTGGAGGAGGTTATGCTTCATGTGGTTTTCTTTCCTGGAAAAAAAAGAGTTTCCCTTATCTGGAAAATAGCTGATTTAGTGGCTGAGGGCAAAGGGAAACAGAGGAACCGCAGGAAGGCTGCTAAAGATTCTGCTTGAAAGTGAAACACATCTCTTCTAACAGCATCAATCATAATGGTTAAGCTGGTTGGGTATGGTGCGGCAGGAGGCATGGTCCTTAGGGGACACCACAAATATTTCAAACAATAGTAACATGTACACTGTGCTTTTTCCCCTAAAGAGATTTACCAAACATCGCCCATCACCACCCCACAAATACTTCATCTATTTTCCTCTCTATGCTTAACATTAAAAAAATTATCACAAGGCTTTTGTTTTCTGGTAAAATGCAAAGAATATTATCTTTTTTTTCTAATTACAGATACAATTTATATTATAGTTGTGTATATTTATTGTGTACAATATAATGTTTTGAAATATGTATACATTCTGGAATTGTTAAGAAGAGCTAATTAACATGTGAATTACCGCATCTACTTCCCATTTTTTGGTGGTGAAAACATTTGAGATAGAATTTCTTAGTGGTATTCAAGAATAGGTACATAGTTATCAATTATAGACAGAATGCCATACAATAGATTCTTTACAATTATTCCTCCTGGTCGAATAGAAATTTTGCATCTCATGATAAACATCTCCCCAATACCAATATCCCCAGCCTGCATTGACTCTCTGTTGGTAACCAGCATTATACTTTATGCTTCAGTGAGTTACCATTTCAGATTCCATATATAAGTGACTTCATGTTACATCTGTCTCGCAGTGCACCATAATGCCTCCAGATTCATCCACATTGTGCAAAATAAAAGGATTCCTTTTTTTCCAAAGATGAATTGTATACCATTGTGTATATACACCACATTTTCTTTATCCATTGATCCACTGAGAATGCACTGATAATGTATCTTGGCTGTTGTGAGTAAAGCTGCAGTAAACAAAGGAGAGCAGATGCCTCATCAACATACTGATCTCATTTATTTGGGTATGTCTCCAGTAAGACTGCTGGAACACAAAGTGAGTTCAACTTTCAGGAAACTTCGTATTATTTCCCAAAATGCTTAATTTACATTCCCACCCACAGTGTACCAGGATTCCCTTTTCTCCACATCTTCTCTGATTCTTGTTTTTTTTTCGTCTTTTTGATGGCAGGCACTCTAACAGGTTTGAGGTGGAGTCCTATTGTGGTTTTATTTCCCATTCCCCTAATAATTAGAGATTCAGGCATTCTTTCAAGTATCTGTTGGCCATTTATGTCTTCTTCTGAAAAATGTCTGCTCACGTTCTCTACTCATTTTTTCAGGTTGTTTTCTTGCTATTGAGTTCCTTATATGTTTTGAATATTAGCCTCTTATCAAATGTATGGTTTGCAAATATTTTCTCCTAATCCATAGTTGTCTCTTCACTCTATTGCTTGTTTTCTTGGCTATGCAGACACTTTGTAGTTTGATATAATCCTTGTGACAGTTAAGCTTACTTGTCATCTTGTTGGCTTGGGAGCTATCCAGGGGCTGGGTGGGTCTGGGTGGGTTGTGGAAGTGCGACTTTAGGCTTCATATCTGGCCCCTTATCCTTTGCTCTCTGGTACTGTTTTCTTGCTCTGCTTCTTAGCCATTGTGAACTAAGCAGTGTTGTTCTGCCACATGCTGCCATCATGATGTTCCTGCCTTGGACTCAGCTGACCATGGACTAAACCTTGTTAAACCATAAGCCAGATAAACCATTTCATCCTTTAAATTATGCATGTGAGGTATTTGGTTCTAGCAGTGGGAAAGCTGACTAACACAATCTTGTTTGTCTTTTTCTTTGTTTGCCTGTTATTTTTGGTTTCTATCTAAGAAGTCATGATTGAGAAAATGTCGTGGAATTTTCCTCTTATGTGGTTCTATAGTCTTAGGCTTAAGTCTAATCCATTTTGAGTTGATTTTTGTGTATGATGTGAGATAAAAGTCCAATTTCATTCTTCAGTATGTAGGTATCCAATTTTTCGAACACCACTGATGGTTGGATGTCTTTTTCCCATTTTGTGTTATTGGTCTCTTTTCCTTTTTTTTTTTTTTTTTTTTTTTTTTTTTTTTTTGTCTCTTTGTCAAAAGTCAGTTGACCAAGCTGGGCATATAGCTCAATGGTAGAGCACTTGCCTACCAAGCTGGAGGTTCTGGGACTTAACCCAAGCACAACAACAACAACAACAACAAAATTGACCATAAATATTTCAGTTTGTTTCTAGACTTCCTACATTGCTCCACTGGTCAAAGTTTCTGCTTTTATGTTAGTACCATGCTGTTTTGATTGTATACCTTAACAATATATCTTGGAATTAGGAGTACTATGCCTCCAGTTTTGCTCTATTTTGCTTAACATTGTTTTGGCTACTTGGGGGCTCTTGTGGTTCAGGATGAATTTTGTAATTTTTTCTGTTTATGTGAAAAATGACATTGAATATTCACAGGGATTGCACTAAATCGGCAGATCATTTTGGGTACTATGGCCACTTCAATATTAATTTTTCTAATCTGCAAACACGGAACATCTTTTCATCTATTTCTGTCTTCAATTTGTCCTAAGAATGTACAATATAGGTTAAGTCTCTCACCTCCCTGGTTAGGTTTGTTTTTATTTCCTTGACTCAGAGACAGAGTCTTGCTATGTAGTCCAAGCTGCCCTTCAACTCACTGTGTAGCCCAGGTTGGTCTCAAACTCTCAGCAATCCTCCTGCCTCAGCCTCCTGAGTGCTGGGATATAAGGGAGGATGCCTTTGCACTCAGATAAATTTCTTTTTGTGTATTTATTTTTTGTAACTATTATAACAATTCCCTTGATCACTTTTAAGATAGTTCATTCTTAGTAAGAAATGTTACTGATTTTTACATGTTGGTTGTGTAGCTTGCAACCTTATTAATTTATTAGTTGTTGGAGATTTTTGGTGGACCCTTTAGGGTTTTCTGTATGTATGATCATGTTGTCTGCAAACAGGAACAATTTGGTTCTCCTTCCCATTTAGATGCCTTTTCTCTCTCTTGCCTAATTGCTCTGGCTAGGACTCCTAATGCTTTGTTGAACAGAAGTGCTGAGAGTGGGTATCATTGTCTTGTTATGATATTTTTTCTCTGGAACTGGGGTTTGAATCAAGAGCGTTTGCACTGAGCTATATTCCCAGTCTTTCTTTTATTTTTTTGTTTTGAGGTAAAGCCTTGCTAAATTCCTAAGATGCTTGAACTTGCAGTCTTGCTCAGCTTTTCAGAGTTCTGGGATCGCAGGTATGCACCATCATGCTAGGCTTGTTCTTGATCTAAAAGGAAAGATCTTTCAACTTTTTACCACGGAGTATGTTAGCTATGAATTTCTCATCTATGGCCTTGCTTGCACTGAGGTATATTCCTTTTATACTGAATTTTTGAGTTTTTTTAAAACATAAAACCATATTGAATTTTGTCAAATGCACTTTCTGTATTGATTATGATAAACATCTGGTTTTTGTCCTACATTGTGTTAAAGTAGGATAACACTTTTATAGATTTGCTTGTAATGAAACCAATATAATATATCCCTTGCATCTCAGAGATAAATACTGTTTGATCATAGTGAATGATCCTCTAATGTGTGACTGAATTAGATTTGCTAGTGTTTATGTTAGAATTTTTACATGTAAAAATTTTTTTAAAAAAGAATTTTTACATGTATGGATTTTATTTATTTTTTTTCTAATGATGTCCTTATCTGTCTTTGGTGGCAAGGTAATTTTAGCCTTGTGAAAGGAGTTTGGAGATATTCTGTTCTTCAAATTTTTTGGGAATATATGAGAAGAATTATTTTTTTTCTCCTTTAAATGTGTTATAATTCAGCAGTGAAGGCATCAGGTCCTGGGCATTTTTTGACTTTTTATTACAGATTCAGTTTTCATACTTATTACTGGTCTATTCAGATTTCCTATTTCTTCTTGATTAAGTCTTAGTAGATTGTATTTACTTAGGAATTTATTCATTTCTTCCAGGTTACATAATTTGTTGGCATATAATTGTTCATAACAACCTCTTAAAGAGGATCCTTTTATTTCTGTGGTATCAATTGAAGTATTTCCTTCTTTTTATTATTTTAAACAAAAGTTTGTTGTTTACATTTTCTTTTGCATGTCAAAAACAAATTCTGAGTTTTGTCAGTCTTTTCTGTTTTCCTAATCTCTATTTTATTGATTTTCTTTTGTTGTGATTATTATCATTTCTTTTTAGATATTAATATTAATTTTGTTTTGTTTTGGGTTGTGGGAAATGAACTCAAGACCTTGTTCTTGGCAGGCAGATACTGTGCCACTGAGCCATATCCCCAAGAACCCCTTAAATTAATTTTGGGTTTTTTTTGTTGTTGTTGTTGTTTACTTCCTTGAGTTGTAATGTTTTGAGATCTCTCTTCTTTTTTGAGAAATGTAGGCATTTACTACTTTGAACTTTTCTATTAGAATGGCTTTTGTTGAATCCAATAAGTTTTGGTAGGTTATGTGGCCTTTTCTGTTTGTTTCAAAATATTTCTTAACTTCCCTTTTAATTTCGTTTGCAACACATTAGTTGTTCAGGAGCATATTAATTTCTGTGTTTTGAAATTTTCCTGAACTTGTTTGCACATTGATCACTAGTTTTATACCATTGAGGACGGAAGTGATACTTAACAGGTTTTCTATGATAAATTTTTAGAAATTTCATGTAGACTTGAGAAGATGTATCTTCTGCTGCTGTTGGGTGCAGTGTGCTGTACATATCTGTTAGGTACAATTAGTCTGAAGTGTAGTCTAACCCTGAAGTTTCTTTATTGATTTCTGTCTGGATGATCTATGTATCCATTGCTGTGAGGTATTGATGTCCTCTGCTATCATTGTATTACCATCTCTCTTTCCTTTTAGGTCTATCAATATTTGCTTTGTATATTTAGGTAATCTGATGTTGAGTGCCCATATATTTAAAACTGTTGTATCATCTTCCATAATCGAACCCTTTATCATTACATAATGATTGTTTTAGCTCACATAAGCCTTTCCCATTACATGATATCTGCTTTATCTCACATAAGCCTAGCTATTCATGGTCTATATTTTAGAATATATTATTGTCATGTTAATTGTTTTCTAGTTTTGTATATATTCTTAATTCCTTTATTAATTTCTTGCTGTCTTCCTTTGTGATTAGATGACCTTATTTAGTTGTATGTTTTTTGTTTCTTTTTATAGTTTATGCATCTACTGTCATGTCTTTGGTTTGTAGTTATTATGAAGTTTATCTAAAACATCTTATGCTTGTTATAGACTACTTTGAGCTGAGAGCAATTTAACTTTGTTCATATAGAAAGCCTAAAGACTTTTACTGCACTCTCCCCATTTTATATCTTGATGTCACAATGTATCTCTTTTTATGTGTACCTCTTAAAATATTACAGTAGCTATTATATTTAATACTTTTGTCTTTGAATCTTCATAGTAAAGATGTTATTTATACACTATTATCACAGATTATTCTGAACTTGATTGCATACTTACTTTTACTAGTGAATTTTATACTTTTATATATTTTTCTGTTACTAATTAGAGTTCTTGGTATTCAAGATCAAGATATTTTGTTAGCATTTCTTGTGGGACAATTCTAATGTTTATAAACTTCATCTCTTATTTGTCTGGAAAAGTCTCTATCTCTCCTTAGTTTTAAATGACAGCTTTGCTGTCAAACATTCTTTCTTAGCAGTTTTTAATCTCTCAGCACTTTGACAATATCCTATTCTTTTCTGGTCCATAAGATTTCTACTGAGAAATCCAGTACTAATCCTACTGAACTCTCTTATATGTGATGGAAATCTTTTCTCTTGCTGCTTTCAGGATCCTGCTTTTATCACTAGATTTTTAAAAAACATCATAATGTGTTTTTTTGCTTTTTTTGTTTTGGGCATATGTTCTACTCTTGGGCAAAACTCAAAGCCTTGTCTTTAACTTCTGATAGATTACAGTATGTGTTGGTTTAATGTTGTTCGGCTTAGATTTGATAGGATAATTTGGCCTTCCCGTACTTTGGGATATATATATATGTATATATATATATACATATATATATATATATACAGAGAGAGAGAGTATGAAAAGTTTCTGCTAGTATTATTTTTTAAAATAATCTTTCTTTTTGGTCTTTTTTCTTCTTGAAATTCTATAAAACAAATATTTGCTGTTTTGATGGTGTCCCATCACCCCATAAGCTTCTTTATTTCTTTCAATTCTTTTTTTCTTCTCAAACTACAGAATTTCTTGGTTTTCTGTGACTTACTTGATTTCTTGATTTCAGTTACCTGTGGTCAACTATGAACCTAACTTATTAAATGGAAAATTCCAGAAACAAACAATTCAACAGTTTTAATGTGTATACGTTTCATTTGTAGCAATGATAAACACATACCATGCCAACTATTACTCTTGGACAAGAATCATTCCTTTTTCTGGAAAAGCCACACTGTATATATCCACTCATCAGTCACTTCATGGCTATCCCAGTCATAAGATGGACTCTTACAGCACTGCAGTACCAACACAGCACAGTCGCCTAACATAGTAGTCTAACACTGTATCACAAAGCTTAGATCAACCACTTCACTTCCTCTCATCACATAGTTTCAGTATCATTTCAAAGCCTGAGAAGAGTGAATACAGTAAAGTATTTTAAGAGAGGCAAACCATCTTTGCATCACCTTTATTCCACATTACTAATACAACTATTATTATTATTAGTTAGTGTTGATATTATTGTACCTAATTTATGAATTAAACTTTATTGTAAGTATGTATGGTTTTCTTTCTTTCTTTTTTTTTTAAACACAGTATCTCTAGAGTTGGTACTGTAGTTTCAGGCATCCACTAGGGATCATGGAAGGTAACCCTGTGGAGGATTACATGAATATAACACATTTAAATAACTGTCTTCCAGGTCACAGGTTCTTTCTTACGCTTGATCAATTCTGTTGCTTTTGTTATTGTATTTTTCTTTACAAACTTTGCAATTTTCACGACTTGAAGGGTCCGTTGGAGTCTGTGGCTCTACGGAGTAGCCTAAAGGATAGCCTGAGACCATGAGGGTCAGTCTGGAGCCTAGGATCACAGGAATCCGATGTCCCAAGTGACAGGAGGTTCATCCCTGGAACCTAGGGATATGGGGACAGATCTAGAGTCTGGGTCCCCAGGGCTGACCCTAGAGCCTGGCACTGTGAGGACTGGTTCAGTGCAGGAGTCTACAAGTGAGAGCCTGGACCCTAGGACTGCTGGACAATGAACGGGTCTACTGGAGCATGGGGGCACAATGGGCTGCCTGGCGAGTGGTGCTGCAGGGGTTGGCCTGGCACTGAGTGGGCCTGGAGTCTTCCCCTAGGTTGCAGGCGGATGCCTGAGGTCATAGGTGCTGACCTA
The DNA here is from genome assembly GCA_004027295.1 of Dolichotis patagonum. Classification (NCBI taxonomy): domain Eukaryota; kingdom Metazoa; phylum Chordata; class Mammalia; order Rodentia; family Caviidae; genus Dolichotis; species Dolichotis patagonum. The sequence continues at coordinate 15,099 of PVJX010005298.1, forward strand.
GCCCTGAAAGCTGGGGTTATACAGGTTGAGCAGGTTCTTGGCTGGAACCTGAAACAGAGGAAGATTCTGTTTTTGCAATGGTCAGTCTAGAGGCTGGGCCTGTGGTGCCAGGCTGATGACTAAGCTGCTGGGGGCTGGCCTAGTGATGAGGCAGGTCTGAAGCCTCTGGGGGTCAGCTCAGTGCTTCAAGCCGGGGGTGGGGGGGTGGACAGGGGACATGGCTTGTCTAGAACCTGGGGCTGAGGGGGAGTTGGCCCAGAGGCGCCATCTGGAGCCTGGTGCCTGGGGCCACGCAAGCCTGCACACCGCTGGATTTTACTAAATGAGCCTGGAGTTGAGGTCTGAGGCTAACCTTATATTCACTTATCTTTCCTTTCCCAAGCAAAGGACTGCTTTCTTTGTGCCTTTTCAATGGTTTTTTTTTTTTTTTTAATTTATGCTATATCTGGGTGCTGTTGATGTTTCTGTAGAGGATTAAATATTGGAAAGTTCTGTTTTGTCACTATTGATATCTAGACCCTATCAGATTTCTTATGGAAAAATTCTGTCTAATCCTATTCTTGCAGTCCATATGTATTCAGGCTATATGATGTGGAAGGCACTGTGCTGATTTCTGGAGATAAAAATGAATGAGTGCGTAACAGTTCCAAATAAGTTTGTAGATATCTACCTTACAAGAACAGGCCATGCATTTTCACTTCTTATGTATGGGTTACACACAGTGACTTCTTTCAATGAGTACATAATGTAAAGGGGGAGAAAAGAGTAACTTTATAGTGGAGAAAGCTGATAAACATTATTTCAGCCAGATAATCGTGGTCAAGCAGGGAATACATCATGTTGCTAGTTATGATTGCTTGATATAATGTGAGGCAAATGGTGCTTTATCACTATACTTTTTCTTCCCAAAACCCACAATTCTAGACTCATTATGATAAAAAACATCAGGTGCATCCCAACAGAGAGACATCCTGCAACATATATGACCAGTACTCCTCAAAACTATCATGATCATCAAAAACCAGGAAAATCTAAGAAACGTATAGCCAAGAGAACCTAAGGAGACACAACCATCAAATATGTTAGTATCCGGGATCCTGATACAGAAATATGGGATTTATTATTTAAAACTAAAGAAAGATTTTAACTATAGACCTCAGTTAATACTATATATCAGGTCACTAATTATAAAAAGTGTATTATACCAACAAAAATGTTAATAACAGGAGAAATTGCCTGAATGTATTTGAGAGGATATTATACTGGAATTCTCTGTATAATTTGAGTACTCCTTATCCAAATGGTTGAGACCAGAAGTGGTTTCTTTTTCCTTCTCAGATTTGCATAAACACAGTGAGATTTTTCAAAGATGGGACTGAAATCTAAACATGAAATTCTTTTGCTCTATGTATACCTTAAACGCAGAGTCTAAAGATAGCTCTGTATAATATTTTTAGTGTGTTTCAGTTGTGACTGCAGCCTGTCACATGAGGTCAGGTGTGGAATTTTTCCATTTCTGGCATCATGCTGAAGGCATTTCAGATTTCAGATTAGGGATGCTTTACCTGTACTATTGTCTTAATTTCCCTATAAATCTAAAACTCTACTAAAAAAATCAACTTTTACAAAACTACAAAAAAATGTGAATGAGTTATCCTTGTCTTCCTAGAGCTCAAAGGAAGGAAGAATTAAATCAGAAAGAAAATAGTGCGGTGTAATATACGCTATAATACAAGGAGGTTTGAACAAGAGCACAAGAACCCCAACAGGAATTTCAGGAAAAATTATATTTTTTCTACTAAATTATACTTTAAAATAGTTGAATCTCCAGTAGCAGCCAGCAGTCCTTTGCTCAGAGTCCACTTTCAAATATGTGTAAGACTGACGAGGAAGGCAGCTCTCTCTTATGAAATCCCCTAGATGTGGTAGGCATAAATAATTATGTGAAGGTTCACTGCTTCCTGTACCATCATTATAAAAGGAAAAAGCAAACTGGTTCAAATTCTGGCATGCACATCTTTGCTACATACACGTTTCAGATGAACATTGAAACCCCAGGGACTGGTCCTTCTGTGTGTCTCGATCACATTTGTCATGAAAAGTTTTTCTCAGGAGATGACAGAGAGAGAATTGTGTCTGTTAGAGTTCATGGAGGAATCAGAATCCTTAAAAGAAACATTAGCAAAGCAGGACACTTAACTATTTCTGAGAGGAGTCTATTTTGAAGATGAAAGGCGGTAAAGTTACTAAATATTTATACCTGGCTCGTAGATGAATGAAAAGTATCTCTAAAATACTTTAATCAATACCATCAACTTCATCACTAATAGCCCATTATTAAGATTCATCATGCTAATTAACAGGATCCTTGACGTGGATAGAAAGTTAAGCTAGGGGCAGCTCTATCATCAGACTTAGGAGTTTGGCCCTTTTTACTCAAAGCTAGTGGAATGTGAGTTCCTGATTGGGGCAAAGTAAGGGCCACATCTAGCCATCCCAGCCTTTCATCCTGTGGTAAATGCTGAATGATTTCTGATTCAATTACAGACAGTATGAGGCTCTTCTTTTCTCCAGGTTACCTGATCTTATGTCACTGGTAGTCTGGTTATAAGGCGAACCCCGCCACTGTGAGACCTTGGACAAATCATGTTGCTCCTGTGGGTCCCAGTTCCCTCTTTGAAAAGGAGGGCACTGGGTTAGGTCTCTCTCGTTTTTTTCTGTCTCTGTGATCTTCGAGCTGGCTAGGTTTTAGCTGACACACAGGAAAACCATAAATGTACATGTAGTGACACTAGCTCCAATGACTGTGAGGGTCAGATTTTATAGATACCATCAAACTAGCCTCTTCGAGCATTTGCTAGCTTCAGACAAGTATGCTTAGAATTACACTTTTTTGGTTACAAAATTCATCATGGTATGCCTTATAAAGGTATCAGTAATCCTAATATAGACTTAAGTTATAGAAGGAATAATACTAAAAACCCAACAGAAATACTGAAGAGGAGCTCTACTCAGTTATCTAACCCGTTTTCCTTTCCGCTTCCTTTCTGCCAGCCTTGGTTTCAGAGCGATGGTGCTCTCTGTTCAGCCTCAAAACGCGGCAAACCTAAGTGACAGTTCCAACAACCATCACTGTTTCCCCGGGTTTCCCCTTCGGTCCTTGAAAAACAAAACAAAACAACGCCTCAACTGTAGCATTTTCTTTTACGATTGTCTCGAACGACCCCAAAAGCTCCAGGCAGGAGCGGGCCGTCCCAGGTACCGCCCCGAACGCGCCCCCTTCTCCTCCTCCTCCCGGCGGCGCTGGGCAGCGCGGGCAGCGGGCAGGCGCACCTGAGCGCGGGGCTGAGCGGCCGGGGGCGCGGAGGGCGAGGCGCGGCCCGGCTCCTCCCCGGCCCGGCTCGGTCCCGCCGCAGCTGCCCGGGCCGGGCGGAGGAGCGCGCGCGGGTCACCCGGCCGTCACCTGGCGCTGCGCAGGCCGGCCCCGTTCCGGAGCGCCCCGGCCCTTGGAGGCTGTCCGGTCCTTTCCTACGAATCCCCGGCCCGGCCCTTGCTCTCGGCCTCGCCGCCCCGCCGCGCCCGGGCCCTGCGGGTCCCCCGCGCCGCCGCCCGCTCCGCGGCCCCGGCCTCCCTTCCGCGCGCGGCCCCGCCCAGCCTCCGCGGCGCCGGGGCTCTCGGCCCGGCCTCTCCGGCTCCCTCCCACCTCCGTCCCCCACACCCCTCCCCAAGAAGCGCTATTTTTAGCAAATCCTCCGCGCGCCGCCACCCGCTCAGCTCGCAGCCGCCCGCGGCCGCCCTCCAAGCTCCCCCCGCGCGCGGCGCCGCCGCTTCCCGCACCCCGCGCCCCGCACCCCGCGCCGCGCGCCCCGAGCCGGCCCGCGCGCTCGCCCCGTCCCCCGGCGCCCGCCGCGGCCGGGATCCCAGGTTGAGGAGCGGCCGCGGTCCCCGAGTCAACTTTCAGTCCCCACGCTTGCTTCCTGCCTCGCCATTCTCCTCTCCCCGCTGCGCTCGAAGATGGCTGTTTGCAGAAGGGGGCGAAGTTAGGGGTCGCCGGCGCGGGGCGCGGGGGGCGCGACAGCCTCGGCGGGAGCGCGCGGAGGTGAGTGGCGGCGCGGCGCGGCCGGGCTCCTGCTCCGGGAGAAGCCCTGGGAATTGGGGACCCTGGGTGCTCCCGCGGCGCCGCCGTACTCCCTGCTAGGGTTCCCCGGGTTAGCAGCATCTGCGTCCGACGGACTCGGATGCCGCTCGGCTCGCGTCTCCCCATCCCGAGATGGGTGGCTCTGAGGGATCTTGGTTGGGTTGGGTGCCGGGTGATCTGGGTGAAGAAGCTGACATTGGCTTAGGCGAGCACAGGCGAGGGGTGCGTGGCGCGGCCCCCCTCGCCCCTAGACCCACACCCCGTTCGCGTTGCTTCTGAGGTGTGAAGGAAAAGTTTGCACCACCAACGTGTTGCTCAGTTGAGGGGAGCGATACTTAGTGGGGGTACCTTGGGCGGTTCGTGGGGACAGCTCTTCAGGGCTCTACAGCGGAATACTGGGTTTTAAGAAAAGTTGAGGAGGCTGCAGGATGGCAGATGGGGCAGTTCCTTGACTAGTGTACGGAGAGCGATGCATGCGTGACGGTAAAGTGGTTAGCGCCTCCGAGGGTGTCACGGCGGGACCGGAGGGGGCGGGGGACGGGGGGCGTTCCCAGGTCCCCTGCCGGCAGCGTCGGTTTGGTTCTGAGGCAGTCGCCTGCTTGCTGCCACAGGCCTGTGTGTCTGCACCGCGCTGCTCTCCGGAGCCCAGAGGCGCAGCGGTCTGGAGAGGGGGCCGAGGCGGGAGCGAAGGGTGCGGCCCCTGGGATGTGGACTTGAAAGATTCTGCAGTGAGTCTCCTGGGCCCTGATTTCGGGCAGAGCGGTCCCGTTTGTTTTCCCTGTCAAGAGGGTGCCTGTAACTTCTAGGTTTACTGTAGCAGTTTAAAATCTGTGAAAAATGGGATATATGCGTTGACATACATATATCCCGTGACACGTGAACTGCGTGTGTGTGTGTGTGTGTGTGTGTGTGTAAAAGATGAAGGTGAGGTAAGAAAGGATGGAAAAGTTTCACTTCTTCAAGAAAATCGAGTGAAGAGTTAACATTTTTCCTCTTCAAATGGTAAAAAAAAAACGTTTATAGAACTAGATGAATACTCTTGGTGTGTTGAGATGTCTCATAACGAGTAAGATTGAGGAATTACAAGTATTTGGAGCACAGTTGTGTTCTCATCTTGCAGGCATTACTGAAATCTACGAAAGAAGAGCACATAGATATATAGAGAACTTAAAGCAAAGTACAATTTGAAATCTTTGGAAGAAGAACTTAAAATCTTTCGCTACTTGAAAAGGCTAGACGTTATTTTCTGATGCCCCAGAAATCTTTTTAATCCTGTAATCAGTAATAGCACAGAATATGTTACAGTTAATAAATGTGGACAATTTAAAAATCATGTTTGGAAAAAGATACCTCTTGATCTAGTCTTTGGTGCTTTGAACGTTTATTATGGAAATTACTGTGACTGAAAATTTGTTGTTTAATATATCTGCCTTTTACCACAGGTAATTGACCTTTCTTATCCTTTCAAACCACTTTTCCAGTTTGGGTCAACTTAATTACAAAAACAGCAAATCACTGATGTATTTTCTGCAAACCACTCATATTAAAAAAAACTTAATAAGAATATTGTAATTCCAAAAGGCCAAATAACTTAGCCAGTTGTAACACTTATGTGTAATTTATTCTCATCTATTTTATTTGAATGGGGCAGATGTCAAGATAGGCAGCGTTTTGGGGGGAATGTATTGTTTTTCTATTCTCCTGTTTTTCTGTATGGGGTGTGAGTCTAGGGGTGAGGGGGGCCGTACCACACACCCCTTGCCTGTGCTCGCCTAAGCCAATGTCAGAAAAAGCTAATGTTTTCATATATGTTTCAGCTACCAAACAGGTGCTTGTGCAGTGGGAATCCCGAGTCTGACCTTTGATAGGTTGCCAGCTAGAGGGAGACCTGCTTTCCCAGCTTTGCTCCTAAATTGCTAGTCTTCACCACAGAATGGACATGATTAGATTTATGGAAGATTGTGCAGAAGGAAGTTAAGAGTTTTAATTTAAGTACCAGTTTATAGATAGGAGGTAGATTTTTTTTTTTCAGTTTTGCTGCTCTTCTTTCTCTGTGATTCAGCCTGTCGTGCTGGCCTTTATTGAAAAGGCAGACAACACTGGCTAGAGGGCATAATGAGCTTCCATGTTCTAGAAAACAGTAATAACTCCTCAAAAATTAAAGGTAATTTGCTATATAGTTATAGATTTTTGTGATAGTTGTGATGAAACTGACTGTACCCATTAAATAACATAAATAGTTGCTTTATGAAGATACTGATAATATAGATAATTATAGGTATATATATTTTTTGGACTATAGATTAATCTCTATTTGGGGTTAGAAATCTTAAGGCTAACTACCATGTACTTTTTTTAGTTTAAATAATTTTTGTAATTCAGATTTTTATTAGTATCTATGTCTAATGGTATTTTGGGTTTTATAGTTTTTATTTCTTTTTATTGCAATAACTTTAATTTGTTGAAATATTACAGTGTGTTATCATTTACACCCTCTAAGTAAGGAAGGTATAGGTTATTCTTAAATAGAGATTTGGAGAAATAGCTAACAAGGAGAGTCATTTGAGAAACATATGGACATCATAAAATCCTTCTGTATGTAGCATCTGTACCTTCTCATTAGTGAAATATTGTACTTATGGACATTTTTTGTTATTGCATCCAAATGTGGTTTTTTATTTTTACTTCAAATGATTTTTTTGTTTTAAAATGTATATTAATGTTTAAGTTGGTAAGGACTTTTATTGCTTGAATCCCTTTTCTTTCAATAAAGGCATCATACTTAATTTTTATTGCATGCATCCACAGACATGCACAACTGTTTTCCAGCTTATTATTATAACTTACGTTTCTTGATAATTCCTCCTAACATTTGAGAGATGGGATGATATATTGTTCTCATTTTAGGAAGGAGACAGCAGTACACTATAGACCCAAGATTGCACACTAGCAAGTCCGTGGAAAACTGAGGATAACATGTATATTTTTTGTTTCCTAATCATGACAACAAGCTGCTTCAGGGACTTGTTATGAAGATTTTGTACATTTACCTATTTCTAGATTTTTCAAAGTGTTCACGCTTATAAATGTGCAGATTGGATTTTAAACCAGTCAGTATAGTCCTAAGGATACAGGCTCTTGCTGATAGGGGAAAACTGTAGCTACTACTTGGTGCTAAGACAGACAAACACACCTTTCTGCAGGGTGTCTACCCTAGCAGTCAGTTCATAGTCTACACATTGCCCTTCACCCATTGGGGTCACCTTGTAAGCCACATAGTGCTCCTTTACTGATGAGAGCAGCCCTTGAAGTTGATCAGCCTGTTTGTCAAACTTGAGGATGAGAGCTCAGAACCCAATTTTGGGGAAGATTTAACAGAGGACAGTAATGGATTGTCCACTCCAGAGCCAGGAAGTATTGGTCAAGGATCATGTTGTATGTGTTAGGAATTCCTCTTTTATTAGCTCTGATTCTATGGCTAACCATCAAAGTGAATGAAAGTTTAATGGAATAACCTAGTCATTTCTGTCCTTGTAAACTTCAGAACTCTATTAACATACTTCACAAAGTGAAAATGGAACCATGAAATCTTCTCTCTGTTAACTTCAACAGGAGTTTTCAATCAAGGTGATAGTGTTCTGGTATTGTCTTGTTATTGATAAGAGGAATGTATTATCCAGAATGCAGAAGAAAGCTTTGCAATTTCACAGAAGATGCAAATATGTAATCTTATATAAGCTCACACATCTTCATTGCAGATAACTTAGTTTTTTGAATAAGCAGTACCAGGTGCTCTTTGTTAAGTTAATGTATTTTTACTGTCACTTTCCCTAAGTGTATATCTATGGGAGCTCATATAAATCATTTTCAATGTGAAATACAGAAAAAATTTGACTGTTCAAGTGTGGTGCACAATTTTCTGTAATGAGTTTGGTTTAGCACCTCAAAGAGAGGAAAACTCCCACTCCATTCTTTGCTGCAACAGAGAGTATAGTGTACTGCTGGCAAGATTGAGATTGCTGGAAATGCCACTTTCCTATGATAGGAAGAAGATGGGTATGGATTGATCTAATTCCCATGGAATAGTGATTTGTGGAATTTGAAAGAAAGGTAAAGTTTAGGCAGATTGTATATTACTCAAGGCAGTTGGTGGCAAGTTATGAAATAGTGTTTAAGCACCAGATTAATTTATTAGAGGGTATCATTTTCATTTTGTATTGCTGTATAACACGTTGCAGTTTAGTGACTTAGTACAATATGTATGTTCCTTCATTTGCTTCCTCAGCAGTCCGTATGTGGCTCAACTGGGTCGTGTGTCTGGGAGTCTCACCGGGTGTTGGTCAGGGCTACAGTCTCATTGAGCAGTAAGAGCTGCTTTCAAGATTTATCCCCTTGTGACACTCTTAGCTCTTAGAATCTGCCTTTGCCAGATAATCTTCTCCTGAACACTCATACACATGGAAATGTGCTTTTCAGTCTTTTTTGCTCCAACTGGATAAGACAGAGTCTAATATAACTAATAGATAATAAATGTATGATGTAATCAATGGAGTGACCGCCATCATTTCTGCCATGCTCCTTTGGTTAGAAGCAAGACATATCTTCTACCAAAGCTTGAGAGGAGGGGATTATACAACGGCATGACCAATGGAGGTCACCTTGGAATGTGTCTACCACATTGGCTGCCTCCTAAATCTGATACAATGAACAGACATGAACAGACATGATGTAGATTCGGTTAGAAACATCTGAAAATCACTCTACAGACTGATCCTGTGAGATGCTGCCGCTGCTACTTCCTATGCAAGCTTCGAAGGGGAAGGAGTTTTCTATAGTACAACAGGGAATTCTCCATGTGTGTGTACTAGGAGCCAAGCATGGTGGTATACACCTGTAATTCCAGTATGCTAGGGCCTGAGGCAGGAGAAGTACAAATTTGAGCCCAACTTGGGCAATCTAGTGATGTAATGAGATACTCTTGGGAAAAAAAAAAGGCTGGTGCTGTAGCTCAGTTTTCATGGCCCAAAAGGTGACAAGTGTCTACTGCTAAGGAAAAAAAAAAGGAAACAATGTGAAAAAATAATTGTTTCATAAAATGTTTACCTTTCTGACCAGGATCGACATGATAGCCATCCAGAGATAGGATTGAAGTGAAAAATGGCTGCAATTGTACAAGTCCTTGGAAAGAAAGTACTTTTTGGACTTGGGAAGGTGCCGTTAGTAAACCTCATTGAGCAATAATGGTGTTTTAGAGAGAAGCAGACGTCTTTTAAAAGAAATCACTAGCACATGTCTAGGGATTGACTTAGTTCCTGTAGTCCACATGTGGAAGACTTTTATGTTGGGTTCCACCAATGCTTGCAAAAAACTAGCCCTGTGATTTTGAGTCCTACAGCATGACCTTCTCTCATTTTATCGGGAGAGAACAGATCCAAGAACCACAGATCCATGGTGCTTTGTCTGTGGCTCAAGGACTATGGGATGCTGTGTAGAAGCAAGAGGGCCCTTTGGATCCAGGAGACTCTGTGTACTATGTAGGAACCATTTTTTCTAATCTGTATTTCAACTCTGACATCTTGGTTCAAATTTCCCTAATTCTCCCCTCTGCCACCACCCAGGTAAATGGAGACTTTGAAAGATTGCTGAACATCTTGCCAAGAGTCCTTCAGCTAGGGGTGACATGGGGATTTGAGTCCAGGTCTGATTCTAAAGGCCACAGCCTTATATTGTACATCTCATACTCATGAATGGTAAGTGACTTTCTAGGGGACGATGCTGTTAATTCACATGTCGAAGTGAGTGTCCGTTATAGCCACTCTTGGGGTCCATCTTTCATCTGGTGAGAACTGCATACTGGAAGATGAGGGTTAAAGAGAGGAATGACAGTGTATGCTGTCTCATGCCTTCTTTTATTTTACCAGCGGGAAGTACAGATTATAGGTCTCTCTTAGATCTAAAAGTAAGAAACAGGAGGAGAAGCTGTGCATTTTTATTTCAACTTATGATTTTGGTAAAATCAAAAGCTCTATGTCTCCTTTCTCTCCTATATGTAGATTTCTACTATGAGATTAAATCAGGAAACATGAATTCTCATTGCCTCTTTGGCCATGGGGTTCTTTCTATACCTCTTTTAGATGCCAACGTTTTGATCTACTTGAAAAGTCTATTGAGACATTCTTCCTTTGTTCTTCTATTACTTGGTTCCCCTTTCTACTCTGTGGTACCTCTGAATTCTATTCATAGGTATTCTACTTTTTTCTTCTATTTTATGTACTTAAAGTCTTTTCTTTAAATGGATCTGATTCCATTGATTAGAATCACTGGCCCAGTTCCCTTGCTGCTCTGCTGTAAAATATAAGCTCAGTGTTGAACTCAAGAAGTCTCATCTATTTTCTGTTAACTTTACCCAGTTGTATCCTGCATCCTAACATATTATGAAGCAGCCTTCAAGATTTTCCTTGGTGCTTTAGTCAAAATATAAACATTTTAAACTGAATGCCCCAAGGAAGTAGTCTGGCTGGATTGTTTTAGGTCAAGTACATATTTATGGACCACTCCAGGTGGTCATGTAGATGGGCAATTGTGATTATCCCTTCTGGACTCTGAAATAGTACAGATTGCAAAAAAGAGAAATTGTGAGTCACCCCCATACTGACTAGGGTCTACCATAACATACTCCAGACACCAAAGCTCAGAAAATAATGAAATAAGCTATTTTCTTTGTATAAGTTTTGGATTTCCCAAGGCAGCATAGGCCAGATTTCGAACTCCTAAATTTCAAACAAGTTCTTTCACAGTGTGACCTCACATTATCTTTATTACTTTTTCATTTTTAATTCTTGCTGCTCTCTGACTAATACCTACATGAGTCTAAATCAGACTTTCAAACCTCTAGGGTTTTACTGGGAATGTATGCCCATTATTAAGCTATACCTTCTCTGCTTTCCTTTTCTTTAGGCTGATCTTGCATCTCTTATGATACGTACTTTCTCTAATAACTTGCAGTGCACCATGGGCTTGCTCTTCTCTGAATGCCTATGATAGTTTAGGATATGCCCATGTTTTTCACAGGCTTGTATGTTGAATTCTAATATTAAGAAAATCCATCATTAAAATAAAAGCTTCTGGATAAATCAAATCTTTAAAGGAATTTGCATCTTAACAAGAACAGCATCTTTATACTTTTGAAATATAGTAGCACATTTAACGTAAGTATGATTTACATATGTTTTTGAGGTCTCTTTGCAGTGACTGTAGCCTACCAGAGAGCCATCCCTTAATGGAAAGGAGAGCAGAGGTTTGACCTGCTATGAGTACTTCATTGAAATTAAATAAAGGCCACAGGAAGAATGAGCTGATTTTGGCTGAGGGTGGGCTGTATGATGTGAACTTGTTACTTTTGATAAATATTTTACTTATACATGTGAAATCATAGATGTAAATGCTTTTGCTTATAGTTATTATAAATTATCAAAACCAAAACCTATGAAAAATATTAAATGCAAACAATAGAGCTGGTGAAAATAAAAAGAAATGATACTAAATTATGTGACAAATGATGTATGTTGAAATTACTTTGCATGCGTGGGTGTGAAAGTATAAAGATGTAGCCTCTGATTCTGTTCTTATTTAATCTGCATTTATGTTTTATATCAATATAAATGCTAAAAATATACTTTTAAAGTAGATTAAAAACAAACAAGTGAAATTAACTTCAAGGCTTTGTTTGCTGGTTTGGGGTAATAAGACTTCATATATAACCAAAATTTTGCCACTAAATAATCCTCGAATGTGATTTTTAATGAGGTGTCAACTGAGAACTCTGTAACTATTCTGTTCTCTTAAAAATGTGATCAGCACTATGGAGTTATTGAATTCTAAATCAAATGTGAAAACCATATTCAGAAATTGCTTGAATGAAGAACAGATTGTGTAGAAACTACACAGAGATGATTTTAACCACCATAGCGCAGGAAGCCTATATTTTGTATGCATGCAGTGGCCTGCTTTCTATAATGACTAATTCATCCTCACCTTTTCTGTAATCAGACTTAATTTATTTCGTAAACTGCATATTTTTTGACCTTTACCTAGTGCATGTATGATTGACAACATCAGCAGCAAACAAAGGAATGAAAATTCAGTAGTAGTATTTAGTTTTCATGTGCTTATTTAGAAATCAATTACAATAAATTTAAGCCTGGTATGGTAGTACATAATGATAATCCCAGCATTCTGGGTGGCCTAGGCAAAAGAATCCTAAGTTCAAGTCCAGCCCAGGGAATTTAGTAAGTTACACAGACCCTGTCTCAAAGAAATAAAAAAAGAATAAGTTTATATTTATCTTTTTAGATTATCATCTTAATAACAACCCACAGTGGACGAAGAATTTCACATCAAACTTGGGGATCTCAGTTTGAAGAATACAGTTGCAAATATTAACTTGCCAGTGTAGGGTTTTACATCTTACTCTATACTGTATGTCATTAACCGGATTGGAAGCTCATTGAATTCAGAGAGAACATGTCAACTATTCTTGTTTTTTTCTTTTTCCACAGTGTGAAGCGCATTTCTTACTGTTGATACGACCTGTTTATATTATTTCCTATTGCCCTGTGAGCTCCCTGCAGATAAGGACTATCTTATTTTAATCTTTTGTCTGTGAATGCCTAATACAGTATTTCTCATGTGAAATAACTTATTGGACTTTGTGTGTGTGTGTTCTTCTGGAGCTCATGTGTTGCACACTGGACACTTCTAACAGTTGTAGATACCAGTGCTGTGCAGTAGAACTTTCTGTGATGATGGAAGTATTCCATTTCTGTGCTTCCCACTGCCATAACCACTACCACATTTGGCCTCTGAGAACTTGAAATTTACCTAGTAGGGCCAAGGGCCTGAATTTACTTTCACTTAATTTTAATTATTAATTGTCTCCTGTGGCTAGTGGGGAGCACACATCCAGATGATAATGTCTGTTTCTCAGACTCATTTGCTCACATATCCAATACTATTGCATTTTGCTGGCAGTGATATGGTGGTGTTATTGGATTTTGTCACTGTTGGATGGATGAAGTGAGTTTTATTATGTTAAAAACAGATATATTTCATCAAGTTGCTTCCCTTCTTTTCCCAAATGACCAGCAATATTGTACATCATCTCTTCACTCACTCACTATCTGATCTGTTTTTTCATCATTTCCTTATTAGAGCCCTGAGCCTTACCACTTCACTAAATAAATCTTAAATATGCTTTGTCCTTAAAAAAAAAACAAACCCAGATTTCCTTGTATTTTGCTAGTTTGTATATTAATTCCTTTCTTTCCTAATAAGCCATTTAAACTTGGATAACATATATTATTTTCATTAATACTATCATCATCATTGCTAGTATAGATGCTGTGGTAGCACATACTTGTTATTATGTCTCAATGTCTGCTGCTATTCTGAACAGATTTGAAAGTTGTTACATTCTTAAAACTGTCTGAATTTTCTTTCTGTCCTGTTGATTTGTTTATCTTGCCTTTTTCCTCCTCTTTATGGTACAGGAGAAGGAAGAAGAGCACCAAAAACATTTAATTACAGAAGAATTCAGTGCTTACATCTTACATAAGATGTAATCCCACCATAACAAGTTTCTCAGCTCTTGCCAGAATGCATGAAATCATTGTAACAAGACTGACCAGTTGGAAGGGAGGAATTGCTTCTTAGAAGTGGCCAGACTTTTTAATGCAGCTTTAGGTCTGCTAGAGCAAAACTTAGATTAAAATCCATCATACATATTTTTAGCCTGGTTGTTGGGTATATTTACATATATTGCACCATTCAGCCCATGCACCATTATTTTTTGCCAGAATACTAAGTTTTGTAATATATAAGCATTATAGAGGCAATGACAGGCAAATAAATTGAAATAATCTCTAACAAGCAGCGACACTTGAGAAATTTCCACTCATTTTATTTATACCTAGAAGTTTACTAGTCATCTTACATGGCAGAGTTTGACAGCACAGACTGCTAAATGGAAAGTTGCCATTCACTCACTGTTTTAGTCTAACTTAGTGGTAACAAACTCAGTTGTGCATCAGTACTTCTATTCAGGGTAAGGCACTAAGACTGAAGAAGCCTGAATTACATTCAGTGGACCAGTTTGCTCCCTTTTCAAGGCAGTTTTGTCTGTGCTAGGTTTTCAGTTTTCCCTCAGTACCCAAAAGACGCACCTCCAGTGTATTTCTGTTTTCACTTCAGCACATGGTTACTCATCGAGGGAACTTGAAATTGTGCTTTTGAACAGCCTTCATATAATCCAAGAAAAACTGAGGAGCAACTTCTGCATTTTTGTGTTTTGTGATTTGGTAATTGTGCTCTGACCATACTGTTGCTTTCCCTGGATGTTTAATGATGACAAGCTAGTCCTGCTTTATCTTCTCTTCTTAAACTTACTGATAAACATTGTCTTAAAAAGTCCCTAAGAAGTGAAGTAGATTTTATGTTTATGTTTGGCAAGTTGGGAAAGTAAAGAGAGAACTTTCTTTCGTGTCTTGTGCTATAAATATATTTTAAAATCTCCTACTTATCTGTTTGACCTGATTTGTTTTTATAGTTACCTACATTAAAAATAAATATTTGAGTTTAGCATTACCATGAAACAATATTCATCTGCTTTTATTTATAAAGTTCAGCCATGGTTTTGGCCTAAACTTGTGAGCTAATTATTAACAAGACTACTCTTTAATAAAAGTTACTGCTTTTTTTCTGTAAGACAAGTGTAACAAATTCAATTTAAGTTACATCTCCAAAAGTATAACTAAAACCTGCCAAGTCAAATGGAAAGTAGAGGTTAAATGGAGTGAGATTTCAGAATGATGACTGTTATTTTAATTTCATAAAAGCAGGTCTGAAATTTATTCCATACTTTCCTGTTTTTTAATGTGTGTTTTAAAAATCTGTACTACATGATTACTTTTGTTAAAGCAGTAAATAATCTTTTAAAGATATTTCCATAGTAAAAAAGCATGCAGTTGTCATTTTCTTTGTTCTTCCTTGCTTTCTGTAGATCTAAATGCTCATCTAGTACCTTCCCTCTTTCTGAAAGACGTCCTTTAATATTTCTTATAGCACAAACTTGATTTTGATGAGTCCTAGTTTTTGTATATTTGGAAACATCTTTATTTTTTATATAGAAATCTATGTTCTCCTTTGCATTTTAATAAAAGTTTGCTGTCATATTTGTTCTTTACTTATAAATCACTCATAATATGATTGTTTTTCTTTGTTGCTGGTTTTAATCAGTTTCATTTGATGAGTCTTAGGGCAGCTTTCTTCATGTTCCTTTTACTTGGGGTTCATTGTGCTTCTTGGACCTGTGGATTTATAGTTTCTGTCCAACTTTTTAGCATTCATTTTTTGGAAAAATTTTATGTTTTTCTTCAGGGACACCAGATATGTATATTAGCCTCACTGAGTATTTTTTATTCCTTTTTCTGTATACGTTTTTGCTATGGTTGAGGTCCAAGGTGTGCCCGGTTGTGTGGAAGCCTTATCAAGTTGAAGGCTTGGTTGATGATAGGCTTTTGGGAAGTGAGTGTATCTTGAGGTACTAAATTTTAGTAGTGAAACATACTTTGATAGCACGATTCGGAAGTGACAGAAACATAAGGTAGCGCCTATTTCAAAGGAATGATTCATGGGACCATGACACTAAGGATTGATTACATCTGCTCCATGGCCCCTCCCCCTTTGTTTTCTCTCTGCTCCCAGGCTGCCATGAGGTGAGCCATTTTTCTTTACCATACCTTTTTCCTATGGGCTTTCTGTGTCGCCACATTCCTAAAAGAAACAGAACCTGCTGAACATGGACTGAAACCTCAGAATCTGTAAACCAAAATAAACCTTTCCTCTTTTAAGTTATTTTCATAGAGATGTAATGCTAACAATTTTATTTTGGATCCTTTCTTTAGATATGTCTTCAAGTTCATTATCAGAAGCCCCATGTGCTGTACTGTGTTTTTCTCAACATCGTGACTTTCATCTCTTTAAGTTTGGTTTGGGTGCTTTAAACACCTTCCATAGCTCTATTTGCTTACTGGTTTTTTTGGGGTAGGGGGACGAGGACTTTCTGTGTAGACAAGAGTGACCTGTGTAGCCCAGACTGGCCCCAGACTTGTGATCCTCCTAGTTAGCCCGCACAGTGTTGGGACTGCAGATGTACACTTCCATGCCTTACTCCATGTCTGTATTTAGCCTTTTGAGTACATGGGATAGATTTATAATAACTGCTTTAATGACCTTATTTGTAAATTATTACATCTTTTTCAGTGCCTTGTCAATATTGTTTGGTTGATTTTTTCTCTTAGTCATGTATTATGTTTGCATACTTCTTTGCATGTCTAGTAATTTTTGATGGCTGTCAGACATTGTGATTTTTTATTTCTCAGGATATTGGATATTTTTATATTCCTATAAATTTCTTTTTTCCCCCCTGTGATGCAGTTAATATCTTGGAAACAATTTAATTCTTTCAGGTCTTGTTTTTAAGATTAGTTTCTGAGCAAGTGTACACAGTACATACTCTGTGAATATAAAGTTTTCCATTGTGACTGATAGAAACAGGTACAATTTCCAGCCTTTTGTGAGTTGTCGCCCATTCTTTATCTTTTCTGTGTAAAATCTCATTAGTCAATATAAGTTTTGAGATGATTTAAATGTTTAATATTCCATTCAATGTAATTTATTGTGCTGATCTACTTTCTACTTTTGGAGTTTCTACATTTTTGTTAATGAATTTTTGTACTATATAAACATTTTTAAAAATTAAGGTTTATAGTCAGCTATCATGTTTGGTGATTTTATCACTGCCTAGTCATTCAAGGCTATTCTTAAGGCAAACCACTCATAGATTAAGGCATTGAATTTGTTGAATATAATAATTTGCCTAGTTTTAAGTGGACAAAATAGACTATAGACAAATACCATGTTTTTTAAAAAAAGCCAAATAGCTTTGAAATAATATCCGGTTGAGTTTAATAAATGTGAGTGAACATAAAACAGCTCATAAAGTACTATATTCTATATTGGATAATTTTTGTAAATTTTTTTCACTTTTTTGTTTACTTATGAGGTTCTGTAATTCAAGGGTAGACCTTTAGAATGTGCACATAGCAAGCAATAGTGAACTTTGTGCTAGTGAATTATTTTATTTTTAACTTCTCTCATATTTGAATGATAAAATATAGTACTGTGAACTAATAGAATAAATTGTCAAAATTCAGGAGCACATCTTGCTATAGTTAATACATCTTTCTGCTTCAAGAGTTTTCTGGCAGTAAGGACACAATTGACTGTGAGAATTTAAAAGAATTCTTGAGGTGGTATAGTTCCATATGCTGTGGGAATATGTCAGTGATTTTTTAATTTTGTAATTTGAGTTTTTAATGTAGTCTTTTGAAAGCTAGCTGTTAAACATGGCAGTAAGACTGGAGTTGCTTTAGAATTCTTAGGAAAATAATTTAGTAAGAAGAAATTAAAATTATCTTTATTTTCTTCAGTGCTGAAATAACTATCAGCACCACGAAGCCAAAACTGTGGTGATATTACATTGCTGTTTCCAATATTTAAGCATAAAGGTTAGGCCAGATTTATATTCTCTTGCAAAACTGAACCAAAATCATGAATTTATATAGAATTTAGAGAACAGAATGTTATAAAAATTGAATACCACCCAGGGGAAGAGACTGCTCGCTGTCTCCCAGTATCTCTCTCTCTCATTGTCTTCAGAGGCAGAGACCCTGAATTTTAGCTTGGGACAGATTCCTACAGAATAAAGTTGACATTTCTTTATCTCTCTTGCAATGAGGAATCATGGCAGAATTCTGCCCAGTGACTGCAGAATACTAGTGATTTGTGCAGTTTCTAGATGGTTGTTAAAGGGCAGAGATGTGCTGTCTGCTCTCCCGCTCTCACTTACTGGAATGTGGCGATGATCTCAGGACTTGCTAAGGAGGCCAGCACTCTAAGAATGGCAGAGTAAGAAGGATTTTTAAAAGGACTGGGACAGTGATGGTTTCTTGAACCAGAGTTGCCATAATGGTTTGGAATCTTGTCCAAATCAAAGCTATGTACATTGTTCTCACCAAGCTTTGTTTATGAAACATGTTAAAAATTGTTTTCTGTAAGTATGAGTTGGAAAGGACCAAGTAGTTGTAAATCACAGAGATCTAAACTTTTTCAAACATCATTTTAAAAAGAACTAGACTAGCCCAATATCTATTAGCAGAGGAGCACAATAAATTTAAACTTAGCTGCGTTTCCGTAAGAAATTTAAATACAGATTTGAGGCACAGAATCCTTATGCTGACTTTTGAAGAAACCAGGTTTGGAAAGAGATGGAATTCTGATTATTCAACTTTACACTGTTCTCACATTCACAATCCCCCCCCCCATTTTTCCAATGTTTCATATTTCTTAATTGTCAAATTCCAAAGTCCACTTCCTAATCCCCCGTAGTGTTAAATGACTCCCATGTCATTGTCATGCATTCTGCTTTGGAAAGTATCCTCTCCAAGCCTCTGGGGTAGGGCAAGGGCTTTCACTGTCTCCCACTCATTGTCCTGAGACCCCTTTAATCTACCCCTTTTTGATTTGTGACTCATTTATATAGCAGATCACAAACTGGCAAGTTGGAGGACTGTTTTGATGACTTCACCATGATTTAGAGAACTACTGTATTGAATCAACTGATAATATTTGAAAATAGGGTACTCAAAGTAAAATCCCGATTTTTACATTAAATCAAAATCTCCTTTTCTAGGACGATGAGAAAACACATCCACAATATACCTACATTCCTTTTGTGTTAGATTTGTGGAACTGCTTTGACCGTTCCTTTCTATGAGACCTACTCCTCTCTTTGTTACAGTCTGCACCATTCCCTGTTGCTTACGTCTTACCAGTTTTATTTCTTTTCATCACTTGCCTGATATTTTAGGTAATTTAAATGTATCATATTCTTCATCTTTTTTTTTTTAAATCGAAGAATGAATTTTAGGAACAATGGAGGTTAAGAGCAGAAATATTTATTGAGAGAAAGAAAGCTTCTGTCTGTGAGAGAGAGAGAGAGAGAGAGAGAGAGAGAGAAGGGACCCTGAGTGGGTTACCCCATATTCTTCATCTTAAGCAATGATGTTTTTAGTTACTATCTCTAAAAGCTGTTCGCTTTTCCTGCCTCTTTCTTTTCAATTCCAACTCCTCCTTCTGCATTCTTCTTCTTACTACTGTCTTCATTAAATAGTCATGTTGTTTTACCTGCAGAAGGGTTCTAATTGACATTTATGCATCTCATCTAAATCCTGTCATAATCCTGCATACTGCTACTTAAGTAATCTTTCTAAAATTAAAATTTTAGTTTTTTTTTTTTTTAGTATTGGGGATCAAATTTGTGACCTTGCACTTGCCAGGCAGGCGCTTATACCACTGATCTAAATCTCTGGCCCAAATTTTAGTATATTGATAACCAGCCTCAAGATTCATTGCCTTTCTGGATGATGTCAATCTCTTTAACAATGATGTGAATGTAGAATGGCATGACAACTTCGGAAAACAATATGGGCAGTTCCTCAAAAAGTTAAGCATGGTGTTACCATATTACCCTTTAACTGTGTCATTGCCTGTTTACATAAGGGAATTGAAATGGCTATATACTTATATATCTAGGAGTAGAATTTTCCAGACAAAGCATGTATATATAAATGTTCATAGTCATTTACAATAGCCAAAATATGGAAACAGCCCAAATATCAACCACCTGATGGATATACTTTTAAAAATGTGGTATTTCTACACAAAGTTATTATTAGGCCACAAAAAGGAAGGAACTAATCCTCTTTACACATGAGGAGCCTTGAAAACATTACGCTAAATAAAAGAAGCTAGATTTTTAAGACCACATTTTGAGTGATTTTAGGTATATGTAGAGACAACAACTAGAATGGTTTCCAGAGGTTGAGGGAAAAGGAAACAGGATGAGACAGCCAGTAGATACACATGATGATAACAATGTTCTGATATTATATAGAATTTATGGTTGTATATCTCTGTTAATATACTAGTAATCACAGAATTGTGTAGGTTGAAATGTCAACATTTAAGTATGTGAATTTATACCTCATAAAAAAGATCTGGGAAGACAACAAAAGATAAAACCTCCTTAACATTCAAGATCCTTCAGATCTGCTCTTTGCTAGTCTCTCCAGTCTCCTTTCCTGTTGCTCTGTCCCCCAACTCCGTCCCTGTTCCTCTCTCCCTCCTGCTAGAGTCGTCTACTAACCATTGGGAGTATCCCATGATATTTCTCAGTCTTAGCCTTTTATACATTTCTACCAGAGAAAATCTGGCCCCTTCCCTTTGCTCCCCTCCCTTCCCTTTTCTTTCTGTTCCCTCTTTCCTCCTTTCTTCTTCCCTCCTCTCCCCTCATCTATCCCCATCTCTTGAATTCCTGATTTTCTTTTGAGCTTGAGTTCCTAATTCACCTCTTTTAGAATTCCTTCCTATATTCCAGCACTGGATTATTTAAATAGGAAGTAGATAAATTCCCCAGAACAAAGCAGGAGCACCATACAAGATGAAAAGACTAATGTTGATGAATGTATCCAAACTGTAAAATCAGAAAATCTAGAAAGAAGCTTTTCTAATTTCAGTGTGTATGTAAGTACTGTGTTTTTTAGTTTTTAAATATTAAATAAAGTATGGTTGACTGGGTGTGAACGACCATGATATTGTATAGCACACACACCAAGTCACTCTTAGTGATGTTTTGCTGTCTTCCTCTTCCACTACCCTGGGATTTCTTGTCACCCTAAATGGTGACTCCTTTTCCTGTCTATCTAGATTGAGAACTTCCTGCAGATAGCTTTTGTACCTTTCATTAAAAAATTTTTACATTACATTCTAGTAATTTTATATAGAAGGTATTTGGTAAATTTTGCATAAATAATGGACATCCTTAGGATACCAAATGTAGATAAATGGGGAGACTTCTTGCACTTGACCATGTGAAAATCAGAGATCTAAGTACTTTGCAAGAAATTCTTTGAAATTACATGGATTTACTGAGCCCCCTGCATACACAGCATTTTAAAAGCTATTTTTAAAAGAGTAGGACAAATATGTGAGATGTTGCACTTTGGTGAACCTGTGCCTCTGAGAAAGGTGTTAGATTTAAGGCCTAAGGTGAGTATTAATATGGCACTTTTCCCAACACATTTTTAAAGTATTTTATTCTTTGCAAAGCAATCTTTCTTTTTAATGTCATAAAACTCATAAATTAAAGTTCTTATATTAACATTAATTCCCATTTTGGTTTGTTCATTGTGCAGTGGCAAATCATGGGTGATTAATGCTTTCTTTGTGAAAAATATGACTATACTTGATTATTTACAAATGATTTCTCCCTTTTTTACTTCAGATTTTTAAAATTAGAATTTCTCTACTCTCCTAGAGGGCCTCATTTGGAATCCTAGAAACAGACCTTGTGACAAAGATTTGAATGCAGGTACTTTATTTAGAAGATGAAGTAAACATGCGTAGGAGTAGGGAAGTCAGTCAGTCAGTCAGTCAGTAAAGGTTTGCATTAAGGTAGCTGCCATTTTGAACAGTGCAAGTTGAATGCTCCTGGGGAAGTTATAGAAAATGCCTTGAAAATATCTGTCTAAGAAGCAATGGAGATAGGAAACTTTACCACGGAACCAGCTACTCTTTAGCAGAGAACTGCTTCTAGGACATGTTAATCCTCAAAGCTTCCAATCTGCAGCCCCAGAGAAAACCCACAAGCAAAGTCAAGTGTGGGATCTTAGAAGTCTATGGGCCTCCTTCTCATTTAGTAATGGCCTGGGGATGGGGTGGGCATCACCCCCTGATATATGGAGATGGGGCATCCTCGTGGCAACAGTGCTAATAATGAAGACAACCCGAACTTAAGATGCCCTTGCTCAGGTATTTACTCAGTACCCAGATAAGTACCCACTGTGTGTCAGGAATGGGATATATTCATTCACCAGTAGAGGCCCTTTGCTTTTTAAAATTCATGTTCTTTATGGATAAAGATAACTTAATTTCTTCCTTTTCATAGTGGAACATCAAATGAGATATATTCCTGAAAACACTTTAAATCTTTAAAGCAATATTTTAAATTTGTTATTCAGATATTTACCCAAATGTGTGCTGAGAAAGCAGCAGACACATAATTAGACCCTGTGTTCCTCTCATTATAAATGTTAGCCAGTCAAAAGCTTTTTACCGCCTTAGGCTGTGTGAATCTGGCCTTTCTGTGCAGTGTATATAAGATGTAGATTTCTAAGTTCCAGGAGAGGCATAGGGTACCATGGGGATGGCTATTTTTAGCCAGCTGGCAGTAAAGGCATCCTAGGGAATGTGGATAAAAGAAACTCTAAGGTAAAGGGTAGGAATTAGCTGTGTGGAAATAGGGAATTTATGAAGGAATGGTGCATTCCAGGAGAGCTGAGTAGTGTGCTGAAGGTGGGTGTAGACTAAGCAGTTGGGTCCATGTGTTGGGCAGGTCAGGGTGACATTCTGTCTGTTACTGACTAGCTGTGTGCTCTGTGACTGGTTAACTTTCCTTAGTCTATTTTCCCTTACCTGTAAATTAAGAATACCAGTTCTATTTGTAAGATTATTATAGGGATACACTGTAATGAAAAGTGAGATATATCATTAACTTACTCCACTTTATGTTGCTATAAAAAACATTCAAGAATTTGTGATTTATAAGGGAAAAGAGATTTATTCAGCTCACAGTTCTGGTAGCTGGAAAGTGCAAACAGCATGTAGCTGGCATCTGGTGAGGGTCCATCCCCTGGCTGCACCCCACGTGGCCGATGGCCTTGGATGATGTGTCAGATACTAGAGGATTCATGGCAAGAGAGAAAGCAAGAGGGATCAGGCTCTCTCTTCTGTAACAACCTGCTCTTGTGGGAGCTAGTCCTCCCCTGCATTAATCCCTGTGCAAGGACAGCACCCATCACTTAGTTCCCTTGCACGAGGTCCACCTTTTAATGACCTACTACCGGCATGTAAATCTTTATGGAACAAACCCTACCCAAACCTATAGCAGGCGTGTAAGACAGAGTAGGTAAGTGTCTTGCTTACTTTTCTCTTATTGCTGAGACAAAATACTCAACACCCAAAATGGAAGAGGGAAAGGTTTATTTAGCTCACAGTTTGTGGAAGTTTCAGTCAATAATCAGCTGGCTCCAAGGCAGGATTGCATGGCACCCAGGCAACACTTAAAGGCAGCAGCCAGCAAAAGCAGCCAGCACAAAAAGGGTGAGAAGAAGCCTCTTTTCCCTTACGTGGTAAGCAGGCTACCCCTGCGCCCAGGGTGAGTGTAGCACTCATACCACCTCTATGCCCTCCTCTTGCACAGGCTGAGGATATTTGCAAAGTAAGGATCTTGGCTTCCTGCTGAGTCTCTTAGTTAAATTTCTAAATTTCTCAAGTTGACACAGTGTATCAGTCATAATAGTAAGTTCTCAGTAACCTTTTGTTTGGTATCTTTGTAGTTTTAGACTACTGGTCATAGTGTTGAAGAAGCACACAGCACCAAATAGGATGAGCCTTCCCAAGGTTTATGGAACATGAATCTCACAATTTCTTGAAAAAAAAAAAAAAAAAGGATTATGATGTTAAAGGAATTTGAAAATCCTGCATACCACAGATGACTTCATGGAGTGTCACTTTAGGATATTAACGGCCCTTAGAGTTCTGAGAATAAACTTTTTTAAAAAAGACCTTTGTTTAATAATGTATATTAAGTTTCTTTAATTATGGATCCCCCCATTAAAATAATACCTAGTCACATTGAGAAATGCTAATCTGAAGAGCTTTATCTAGTGGACCAAATATGTTACTAATAATTATACATTAATATTATCTTCCAAGGTAATCATTTTAAAGAGTTATAAATGTCTTTAAAAAGTAATGTCCTTTGCACAAAATGTATTTTGAGATTCTTTCTTTGGGCACGCTTATGAGCTAGCTTATTGGTCCTTCCCCAAATCAATCATTATGTGATCTTTTATATGCTTTTTTTCTTGTTTTCTACACAAAATTGTTTTACTTGCCCTACAACTCTTCTTCAGCTTCAGATCTGTTCAGAATGATGTTTTTTGGCCTTGCTTGAGATAATTTAAAGAGCATTCCCCAGACAGTTCAGAAAGTTGACTTCCAAAATTACTTGGAGTAATGCCACCACCATTAAAGTGGATAACTTTCAAGGTGAGTAGTTTTAAAAGGGACAGCAGCTTCTTGGATGCGTACTTTCTCTGCTTAACAGAGTTTGTCATTTTATAGTCATACAGGAGCTCTGAGTTCCTACTATGTGTTTATCCTTCTGGTAGATGGTGTCTCTCTTTGGCAGAAGAGAGACTAGTGGCGAAGGGATGTAGAAAGGGTTGGGAATTTGAGTATGCTAAATGTAAAAAGTTCCATGCTTTGGAACTGCAAGTCCATATTGGTTGCAGCAAGTGCTGGTGCAGTAGTGTGGTGGGGACCAGTGAGATTTCCATCCAGCCTGTGCTGGCTCGTGAGAGCCAAACTGGATTGACTGTTAGGAATTGTGTGAGTTGGTTGTTAAACACAGCCATTAATGTTGCATAATGCACACATGCAATTAAATAATGTTAATGTAAAGTCTAGTGGCGAAGAAAGGACTATTCAAAAGTAATCAGCGTTGAAGGGGATAGAGTGATAAAGGGATCAGAGTGTTATGAAAGTGTAGAGGAGTGGTCTGGCATGGGGGCCAAGAAAAGCAACAAGGATGCTTACCACAAGGGTTGACTACCATGTAAACGAGAGAAAGGATATGCCTGGCAGAGAGAAGTAAGTGTGCAAAGGTGCAGAGATGATAGAGTGCTGAGATCTGCAGCCACGTGAATGTAAATGGAATTTAGACTCGGTGGGGGGAGTGGGAGGTACTGCAGCCTTGGAAGCCAAATGGCGTCCTAACCATAGGAGCTTTTGGGGCAAAGGGCTTAGGAAGTTATTGTGGGGTCCAGCCAAGAGTGAGCCTAAGCTAAGGTCATGGTTGTGATGACAGGAAAGAAGGAATGGATTTGAAAACTACTTGGGAGGTAGATAATCATGAGTGACCAGAGAGGAGCAATGCGGGGAAGAGAAGAGTCTAGGATTCTCTCACACAGAGCAGGAATGGAATGTTAGTATCATTTACTGTGACTTTATTTCCACAAAGAAACACACAGTAAGGAACGTTGAAAAGAGTGTGTTTCCAACATGCTGTGTTTAATATGGCTGCAGGTTATTCTTTTGTACCTTCATTGATTCCTAGAGTAATTACTCTGTGCTAGATATTGTTTTAGACTCTTAGGAGATGACCACAGTCAGAATGTTCCATATGCTGGTGAAACCTACAGCCTAGTGAAAGAGAGAGACATAATTACCCAACTAATTGCTTAATTAGTAAGTAAGAAGGAGAACTAACTTGTAAGGCAGTCTGTAATTCATTGTGGAGCTCTACAGAATAGTCTGGTTTGCTGAATGGTAGAGGTGGGGGTGGTCATTTGTGAATAGTTGCTCAGTGAAGCCATTAGTGAGATTACTCAGACTGTGTTTGCAAAAAGAACACGAAAGGAGGCTGAGGTTAGCATAATGCAAATATTTAAGTGTAATGTTAATGTTAAAGAAGAAGCTGGCAAAGAACGGTAGAATAATTGAAAGGGATGTAGAAAGGGTTGGGAATTTGAGTATGCTAAATGTAAAAAGTTCCATGCTTTGGAACTGCAAGTCCATATTGGTTGCAGCAAGTGCTGGTGCAGTAGTGTGGTGGGGACCAGTGAGATTTCCATCCAGCCTGTGCTGGCTCGTGAGAGCCAAACTGGATTGACTGTTAGGAATTGTGTGAGTTGGTTGTTAAACACAGCCATTAATGTTGCATAATGCACACATGCAATTAAATAATGTTAATGTAAATATAATAAATATTTAAAAACTCACCCTCTATAATTGTTTTATAATTTTCTTATAGTCTGTGTTCTTGAGGTTACTCACATCTGTGTTATCAGAATGGTGGATGTACCCTGCAGTGGTGCGACTGCACATTTCTTTTGAAGTTTGCACTCCCTGAATTCACAGTGCTGTTTGAAATTAGTCATGGTGAGAATATTGTGCCATGGAAGTTGGCAGATAAAGGCTTCAAATCTGAGATTTTGTTTTTCTGGTTTTATAGTCTTGGAAAAGTGATAGAGAAGTTGTGAAGAAGGCAGAGTACATATACTTAAAATCTTGCTGGATATGTAGCAGTTACATTGTGAACAGCACAAGAAATTGAGAAAATATATTTCTAGTGTCTGTAAACTGCTATTGAATTCAAAAAAAGTTGAGTTCATTATTGATGAGTAAGAAATTTTCCAACAAACATAGTGATTATCTCACATTAAGCTTATTCATGGAAAAGGAGATATCAACCAATATTCATGTGAGAACCTACCAGATTAGTAAATAGTACTGAAAGCAATTTGTCAGAAAAAGTTAACTCTATGAAATTTACAGAAGAGTTATTGTATTTTCATTATTATTTATAGATTATGTGCTATGTTTCCTTTATAATCAGTACAATTTAATGAATTGTACTGAATTGTAATGAGTTGTAATGAATTGTAATGAATATAAAGTATATACACATATATGTGTATGGATATAGATTCACACAGATGCATACATATACATGCACACTGTTTTTCAGAGATCCAGTTGCTAAATGTATACTTGTACACATGGTTTTATATATGAGATGGAAGAAGCCAGTTCTGACAGAGCAAGGATGTTCCCTAGGTAGCATGTTGTTAGGTAGTCAGGTGACATTTGCTGGTTTAGGGACTCTTGTTTGTTTGTCTGTGTTTTTACCTGAATGGATTTATAGTTTTGAAGTGAGGAGCCAATAGAAGGAGAGAGATTCGTGCTACAAGAGAAGTACAATTAAGTGCTGGAGGAGGGCAACAAAGAAATGGGAGGGAAAAAAAGTAGCTATTATGGGAAAATTAATGTTGAACATAGGGAAAACCTGATTCATATAAGGATGAGAAATGATAAACCTAAGATATAATAAATTCTAGTACATTTAATACATACATTAAAGTCACATACATTGGTGAATTGTAATTTAAGAAATGGCCAGAATGAACTCAGGAAAATCTTATGAAGATATCAGTTCATTTGTGAATAAAGCATAAAATAAGAAGTGAATACTGTGATTGACTAGGGCAAGTATTCATGCTGATTTAATCTCTGAAATATTATGTTATTTTTTAGCTTGTTTTTCTAGGCTGAAATACTTAAAATTGAGAGACAATTTAAAAGTACCTCATGCATTTAAATGCCAAGTATTGTTTCCTTTACTTAACTCTACAGTATTATGCTACATTTCCATGGACACGGATTGAATTCTACAAGATGATCAGAAATGGGGTATAATTTGAGGTTGACTAAACTGCATTCATTGCATGCATGGATAGTTTGAACACAAGGTAAAATGTTATCCAGACTGCTGAAGAAAACAAGTCTATTTTGGAACATGACTTTCTTCAGAATTATAATTTATGACTTTTTCACTTGGATTCGTGCTTTCAACACACACACACACACACACACACACACACACACACACAAGCTTCAATCAAAGACATGCTTAACATTTTGTTTAAACAGTCTCATTTCTATTAGTCTTCCACTATTAAAATTCATACTTTTTTCATTTGAAATATAATAGAAATAGAGCTATTTTATATTTGCATAGCATTTTTACATTTCAAACCTTTTCTGAACAATCTTTAAATACTTATTACACAAGTACCTTAATTATCCAGATGTTTTGGTATGCCAAATATAGTTATTGATATTGAATATACAAATGAAATCTTCTCTTTTTGTGCCATTGTAACTATTGTGTTTTTAACCCAGCACTGATGTTACCCCACCTTCTGTCTCTGCCTTTGCATTTTTACAGCACCTCAAACATCTGGCCAAGGAGCTCAAGACTTTGGGAAAAGAGTCTTTACTCTTTGTATTCCTATTTTTAGAATTAACACTGCTGTGGTCCAGCTCAGGCAGCTGGTCCTTGTGTTTGTTGATTGGTTCTTGGCTGCAAGATGATACTACTGCTGGTCTTGTGCAGGGTAGAAAATGAGGGAAAGGTTAGGACAACACCAGTTAGGTGTATGTCTTGTTTATAATCACCAAAGCAAAAGCTCTAAAGAGTTTCCTCAGCAAAATTCTACTTAGTCCTCCTAGGTCATGCCAACTACAAGACACTTTAGAAAGGTAAATGTTTACCTAGACAGCAAAGGTAAAGTTGGTAGAGAATGGCTTTCACCAGCCAGTTAGCAGAGTTTGCCAGAGTGGATAATCTCCACTCCTGTCTGGCTCTAATCTTTGCATGTCAATTACCAATTAATTTAAGGCCATCTTCCCTGGAAAGCAGTGTTTGCAGTCTCCTTCTCTGTACATGTGGGAAGAGCTTTGTTCAACTCTAGCTAGACTTTATTTTTAATTGGTAAGGAAAGATCTGACACAGCTCCTTCTGAAGGAGGGGATCCATTCCTCAGGGTTATTCTGTAGAGAAGTCCAGGAAGTCAGACGCAACTTTGAATTTGAAAGGGAACCAGTGTGAACTGTTTCAGTATCGAGTATACTATGGCTGCTGGGAAGGTTCCTGTAAATATCTCAGCAAAGAGGAAAGCAGTCTGACCATGTGCCTGATAATACTTTTTATATGTGAATGATTTAAACAAAGAGAGCTGCTTACATTACTGGACTGTTTTCAAGTTTGTGTGGGACTGTAACCTCAAGACTTAGTGTTTGAAATATTTTATTCTCTTTCTTTGCAGCTAAAAAATAGTAGGCAAGAATGAAATTTAAGGCAACTGTTTGTTCTGTGCAGTACCAAAGAGAACACTGTGAATAGAAGTTAAGTAAATGTGTATTTAAAATCTTGGTACCAATCTTTCACTATTCACATTTGCAAAAATATAATACTTCTGACTCATTAGGCATGGGATAATTCTTTGTTTTAGATTTATGAAAATAAATCTAAATGACAAAATTTCTTAGTATCAACTACTGAGAAGCTATTATTTGTAAAATTAAATTCTACTGTGAAGATATAATGATAAAGAAAATTTTTTATTCTCAGATCTCAGTGAATTCCAATACTGGCAAATGATATTTATATATATTATTTTGTTTCTTTGAGGATATTAGTATTATATTAGTTTCCCCTTTGAGGAATTCAATGCTCAGAGAGGTTCAGTTACTTGTCCAAGGTTTCAACAACAGTAGTTCAGAGCACTGTAATTTGAAACTAGGCAGTTTGCCATGCCCACCAGGTGTGCTTATGTGCTCTTGATAATAATAACAATTAGGCATTATGCCAAAGATTTTATGGTCATTTAATCTATTATTCATTAAAATTCTAGATGTTGGTATCATTATCATCATCCCTGTTTTGCAGCTGAGAACAGTATTAGAGCAATTCAGTGCTGTCTCAATTTCTTACAGCTTGTAGGGATAGTGAAACTTCAAACCCAGATAGCCTGACTCCCATGCGGAATGTAACCACTTCACTGCACAGCTTATACTACTTTGTCACAAATTTTACTGTGTCTTTATCATTTTCTTTAACGTGTGTCTTAGTTACTTTTCTCATTGCTGGGACAAAATACCCAGTACCCAAAGTTAAAGGAGGAAAGGTTTATTGAGCACATAGTTCATAGAGGTCTCAGTCCATAACTAGCTGCTCCAAGATAGGGTGGCTTTGCAGAGGAAAGCAATTCACGGTGGGCAGAAGACAGCAAAAACAATAGGAAGGGAGAGACCCTTTCTGTTCTTTGTATGCAGGCTGCCCTCCCTAAGGTGGGTGTAGCACTCACACTCTTAATTCCAGCACTGAACTGTGAGTTAGTCACAAACTCGAGGTTTAGCTACCTCTGAAAAGCCTGCTCTCCCTTTAAGTGCATGAGACTTTGGGGGGACATCTATATCCAAACCATAACAACATGTAATGCCTATTTCCACAGAGAATGTCATCTACATTGTGAAATTTCAGAAAAATATTCTTAGATTTCTTAATGATTCCATGCTGTGAGACAATTTTTCCTCTGCTAGATCAAATTTGGTAGTTATTTTTCTGGTGTGTGTTAATGCAAACTTGATACCTATTACTTATTTCTTGCACATATGACCAGATCTTAGATTAGCTCAGTTTGTAGGTGACTTAGTAGATTATTTTTTTGTTCAAAATTAAATATTAGAAAAATTCCAGCATGGGAAAATAATGACAGAAATTCAGCAGCAATGAAAGGTAATGCCTGACTAGAAAGTTAATCTACTATTACTTGCTGATTTTTTTTAAAGGGTGAAGTGGAGAATTTTTTTTCCTTTTACTTTGCTTAAAGGATATTAATTGAAGGTAGTGTGTACCCCTGTGATTAAAAGGAAAATGTGATGCTGTTTCATCTCAAAAAATAATCTGCATCATTACAGAAACATTCATATAAAATTATAGTTCATTTTTGATCAGTAGTACTTTGAATTTAGTTTAAATGTATATCAACTAAAACAATAATAATTTGTTACATGAAAAAAAATTAACTATAGAATTCCAGCACATTTGATAGCCTAACTCCCTTTAAATTCAGTGTTATGTTTTGTAGTGATTGACTGACTCACAGGAGAAAGATCTGTGACTTCTATCTTGCTGTGTGACCTTGGGGAAAATTGGCTTAAATGTATGAAAGGATATTTCAGGCATTGACTCAGACTAAATAAATGTGCTAAATTTGATACAGTGAGTGGGAAATTTTTCTCACCACATGGAACCGCTAATGAGCTCAGAAAGTAAACATGGTTAAGCAGGCATAGTTGCCTTTTTGTTATAATAATTCTGAATTGCCAGTTAGCATGAAGAGCATTTCAATGAACCTCACATTTGTAGCTTTAGGACTGACCAAAAAACCCAAACCAAGCCACAACAAAATAAACTTTTTAGGTGACAAGGATGTAGTGGGTTGATTTGTGTTCTCTCAAACAGAAATGGCATGTTCAAGTTCTATAGCCAGGTACCATGAATGTAAGTTTATTTAGAAAAAGGTTCTTTGCAGATGTAATCAAGGTAAAATGCGATCATATTGAAGTTGGGTGGGCTATTAATCCAATATGACTGGTATCCTTATAAGATGATAAGAGATGGAGAGACTGACATGCAAGGGGAGAGGACTGTGTGACAACAAGCACAGTCGTGAGGGGAACATAGCTGCAACCCTAGGAGTGCTGAACATCCCCAGCCACCATGAAGCTAGAAAGAGGCACAAAATGAGTGTACCCAGAGTCTCAGAGGAAGTCTGACCTTGCCAGCACTTTACATTTTAGTTCTATCCTCTAGAACTATGAAAATAAGTCTGTGGTTCTGAATTACTCGATCTGTGGTGCTTCACTCTGGTAGTCATAGGGAACTAATAGAAGAAGTGAGAATAGAGGAATGGTGAAGAGTTGGCATTAATGATAGTGTCCCATAAGTTTGCTCTTTTTCCTGCAATTCCTTGTATTTTTTTTTTCTTTTCCCATGTTATTACTGGAAACATTAAAAAAAAAACCACTAGATTCTGTTTCCCTCCATCACTTATTATGGCAACGTGGCTAATCTCTCTTGGCCTAATTTGTCACATCATGAAATGAGGCTCACAGACTCTTCTAAATGATAGTAATGATCAACATTCCCCAGGCTTAGCACTTAACTTGCATTGTTTCATTTAATCCTTACAGGAATCCTAAGAGGAATGTGTTATTATTATCCCTATTTCACAATGCATCAAATAATGGAATTTCTCTGTGACTTCTCATTTTTCTTGCCTGTTTCTTCAATGACTTGAACATGGGAGTCAGAGCTGGAATATGATTAGAATTTGTAGTTCCTTGATGGAAAAGGTAATAATAGGTCCCTAACTTGACTTACCCTGGGTAGAACAGGAATGGAGGCTGTTAGAAAGGAGTGTTACATCAACATGGTGTGTTCACTTTGGCCAAGCCACCATTTTTTCCTGTATAAAACAGAAAGTCTGTATCTTCACTTTAAAAATATTCTGTTATACTTTCACCCTTTTTTAATCGTGAAAAAAATTTAATGTGGTTTCCTTATTTTCCAGTTTGCATAACAGTTTCACCGTTGGAGCTACTTATACTAGGATGTAATTGAATGAGATAGCTGCCCTCATTGACATTCACTGTGAGCTAGGCGCAACGTTACTTACAGCAACCTATGAGATAGGTGGAAGTATTAATTTGAATATTACAGACTGAGGTATAAGAAGATACCTTGGTCAGATCTTACTCTAATTGCCTCCAGAGCCTATTTGTGTACATCCTTGTTTGGAAAAGCCATTACTATAGTGATGTGGATTAATTTGTCATATTAATGAGTAGCTTGGAAACTAGGCATTGGGACACTAAAAGGATAGCGGCCAAGATAGGTAGGGTGGGTAAATAGGAAACACCTGAAAAACGGTGCCTAAGTGGCGACAGCCTAAGCTTAAGAATGGGACCCCACATAAGGGTCCTGGGTGTGTCAGCAGGGGTATATCAGAGAATAACTTGGCTCCTTTCTGAATATTTCATGTGAAGCTCCTCTAGAATTAATATATCCTTAATTATGATAATTAGGGCCAAGCAAAAATGGATATCTCCTATATAACTTTTTGGTTGCTTATATTCTCTCATTTGAGAATATAGTAACACACTTTACACTCTTTCCATGATATGGACCTTTTCATGAAATGATAGGTTACAGATCTATATGAGAAATGCTGTTAGAGTGTCATCAAAGTGATGATAAATTCATTTCATGCTATTTCCTCGGAAGGCAAACTTACCATGTCATATTCCTCTAATACTAAAATTTTTTAGAAAATCCTACAAGCAGTAGTGTTTGAGTAGGTCTTAGAGACAAAACTGATCTGCTAAAGCAGTGTTCTTTGGTTGAATAAAATATAAAAGACTGTCTGTTCTATCTCAACTGAAGATGTTTGCCATAGAAAATGTTTGTTATGGCACAGTAGAGAGACTGAAGCTACCGGTTTCGTGCTACCCAAACTTGCCTTGGCTAAATTTGTCTTCTGTCTTCTAGACACTAGAGAACTGTCAGTCTTCTGAAGAACTGGACAGTATAGTGACAGAGACAGAAAGGGGATTTGAGGAGTTTAGTCAGTTGAACCAGAGGGGTTTAATGGGAAAACACACTTGGACAGTGAATAGACATTGGAAAGTCTTGCTGTCTAATTTGGATTTTTCCAATATACCTGTCATAGTGAAGTGAAATGTTTTTTGAACTGGAGTAAGTATGTCAGCATTTTGATCATGGATCTGCTACAGATTAATATTATTACTGGGAAGTCATGCTCTGTGACCATAACTTCATTCAAGTGTTAAAGCTGTGTGTTTTTATGTTTCTTTCAATGTCTCCCAAATTCTTTTTCTAACTATAAGAACATAAGAGTCATATCGAGAATGCATGTCATCAACCGTTGGTAAGTGTTGAGATGTTTGCCATGACCTTGAGTTATATGCCACTAAAACATTTTCAGGGGTAGAATAATGTGGTCTGTATCACAATTTTTATCTGGTGCCCAATGTCTATCATGGTCAATGTCTATAAGGATAGTGGTGAGTACTATTTAGTGAACATTTATTATTGACCATAATTCACCTAATACAACACATGGGAAGATTTTGCACCCTTGAAACATTTGTCAATGTCTGGAGACATTGTATGTTCTTACAATACAAGGGAGCATACAACTCTCTCTGACTGTAGAGGTCAGTGATGCTGCTAAATATCCTACAACACACACGACAATCCCCTATAACGAAGAATTATGTAGTCAGGTAGTAATGAGGTCGAGAAGCCAAGCTTTACATCATCTCTGCTATTTTATTAATATAGATGCTGATTGTAGAATATGTTATGCCTGTCTTATAGCTGAGGTTCAAAAGATTAAGGAAGTTCTTCAGCATTAATTAGCAGTGCATTAGAGACAGAGCCAGGATTGTATCCCAGTTTCTAAATCCCATTGCTCTTAAACTGAAGCCTGGCGCCCAAATGCAAACCTTATCCATTAGGCTAACTTGGGAATTCTCCTTTACAGTAGTTCCTTCATTTTTAAAATGAGATTTTCTGTCCTTTACCAGAAGTTTGTAGTAGTGTATTTGAGTGGGGGTAGTCAGTAGGGAGGAAATAGGGAATTTGGAGATTTTCAAAAAGTTGAGGTATTATGCTTAAATGTAATATTTTTGGCAAAAATCTGTAGTCATAAGCAGTGTGGGTGAAATACAAAGTGTATATTTAGACTTTAGTGTTGCTCATACATATGCATTGTTTTTAGATTAAGAATGAGAGCTTTTAGTTTTTGCTTCTCTTTGTATCTTTCAAAAGCAATTTGATTTGCTCTTCTCTTAGACATGATGGTGATTTGTAGAGCTTGCTGGTTGTTGAGAAACTGACGACTCTTTGTGAGTACTTACGGATAAGACTTTACTTCCATATTGGCAGTCAGATAGATTTGGGGCATTTTAAACTTACAGCATAACGGAAGATAGAGATGTGAGAAAGACAAAATTGCATTTTGGGGAGAAAAGTGTGGAGAGCACCACAAGGAAGCTGTCTTTTATTTATATCTCTGGTCACTGATAAATATCAATTTTGGAATAAAGTCTGACAGGTGAATAAGATTACTCTTGTATAAAAGGTGGAGAGAAGCTAATTTAAATTATTTTATTTGGAAACATACATTTTATGAATGGAAAGTGAGGTTTAAGAAAAATGAAAGATTCACTCCTCTGTAATATACACTTTTTTTTTTTTTTGCCATAATTGCCTTTTGAACAGTGTGTTTTAAGAATTACACACTGAAAAGTAGACATAGCTGCCCTGTATAGGATTTTACCTGCCCTTGCAGCTTTCATGTGCAGAGAGCAGAATTGTTTTCTGGAGACTTGTAGTAGCTTTGGTCGTTTTGCACAGTCGTCTTCACACAAAGCAAAGACACTTCTTTGATTTGCCTGTTATTCCCTCTGTCACTGGGAAGATTAAGAGAAAAAGCACAAGACATATAGCTAGTACAGCCAAGGTAAGGCAGGTGCCATAAGAATATATGAGTAAATCACTGGAATTACCTGTAAAGGAGTTGCAAATAGTTGTTTATCAACATCCCCAAAATCAAACATTTTAAGGGAGTAATACACAGAAATGTGCTCAGTGTGGCAGTCAAGTTAACCAAAAGAATGATTTCTAGCTTTTCAACATTCCTTGGTCTAACTCTTTCTGCCTTATACCAATACCATTGCCACTATTTTTACAGGAATTTCCTGGTATTTGTAATTTATGACTAAAAGGAAAAGAAAGTTATTGTTTTACTGAGAATAGTTTTGGAGATTCTGAAACTTAACGGTTCACAAAGAAACGATGAAAAGTCTTGAGAAAAAAAAGAAATTTATATATCATATCAAACCTTCATTTGAATTGCAATTGTTAATTTGTGTTTCTTTTTCACCCTTTCATGAAATGAAGCTATTCCTGTGTTTCTTCAACCTGCCAATTCCTCAGAAGCCTGTGGTTTAGCAAAATGTAAATACAAGTTACAGTAATTACAGTATTGAAAAGCCCCCAGTGCATTCAGTCATAATATTTTATTTAAGGTAAGAAGAGATAATTTCATTCATTTTCACAAGGAGTCAAAGGATTATGCTGGAATTGACTTTCCTCAGAGGCCATATGCCAATTTACCAGTAGAATAGGCCCTGGCTGTCAGTTAGGTGTGTAGGTTGGTGAGAATTTTGGTATGCTGTAATGGGGGCTGTATTTTTGTAGGGAGAGAAGAGGATGAAAGGTAATGGATGTAACACTGAGGACATGATAGATTTCAGCACTGGGGGATGCTATGACATACAAATATCCCAGTGTCTCTGGGACCTTATAGCATAGTATTTTCATTTTACAGCTGAGGAAATAGAGATAAAAAAGCCACTGTAACCAACAAGTATTTTTTTCTCCTATGCCCTGATCTCTGGCTTGTAGCTGAATCAAGAAATTGAGCTTAGCTGGATGTGGTGGCAAGGATTTATGGCCTTAGTTACTCAGGAAGCTGAGGTGGGATGATAATTTGAACCCAGAATGGGCAGCATTTCCAGACCCTGTCCCCAAAAGGAAAACAAACAAAACAAAACAAGAAGGAAAAGGAGGAGGAAAGGGAAAGTGGGGGTGGGGGAGGTGAGGGCAATAAGGGGAAAGAGGAGAAGAGGAAGAAGAGAATGTAGAGAGGAAATTGACTTTTCTTGGGAGGGGCAAATTGCAGTTGATTGACTTGAAAACAAAATTCTAAGGATTTGGATCCATCCTTAAATACTTTAAGGATATCTGGTAGTCAGAGCTTTTCCTTTATTTGGACAGAAAGTTTTCCTACTCTCATGCACAGTACTACTTTAAATGTTTCATACACTCATGCGCACTGCTACTTTAAATGGATCTAAAAGGTTCTTGGTATGATGACAATTTTTGGTGCAATGGGTGATTATTTCCTAATAATTAGATCAGTACTTCAATACCTGTTCAATTTGAAAGGTAGCCCTTGCTTTCAACATAAAGTTACTTTAAATGGATTCTGGTAGATGTTCTTAGTTCTGATTTTGCGTTATTATTTGGTATTGCATCATTATTTGGTTCTGCACGGCCTACTTTTACTCAGAGGTATTTTATTCAAAATGGCAAGGAACATTCATCAATTTCAAGCCAGAAGTCTTAACTGTGATATTTTTGCAGCTGATAACTCTGTTTCATCTTTGTGTATTTTAATTATAAATAGATATGTAGCCCCCCGATTTAAAATAGGTTGCATTCAAAAGTTCATTAGGAACAGAGTTGTTTGAAGTTTGAAACATTTTTCCATAGTAACAATGTTAGGTTTCCAGGCCAACCCACAAAAGCCTATTTAAACCATATTGTATAATTTCTGCTCTAAAATCATCATGGGGCCCACACAACATATATAATAATATTTCTATTGGGAAAATGCATTTAGAGTTTAGCTTGGAATAGACTAGAGCTTTCTTGGGGTAAAACTGGATATTTTAAAATCCTCCTCCCATTTGGCAATGAGAATCAGCAGTTTTTCCCCCTGAGATTGTATCTGTGGTTCTCCTGACCTGGGATGAGGTCTGTAGTAGGATGAAGGATGGCAGGGAACAGGCGTCCTCTTGGGGTGGCTATCTGACAACCCACTTTTGGCTGCAAGTAAGAACCTACTCAACATAAATGACAGAGTTTGTTCTCTGACATATGGAATCTAGAATAAGCAGTTCAGCAGTGGTTAATTTGATAGCTCAGTGAACTTGGCTCTAGTTAGGCTAGGTTCTTTGAAATCTTTATAATGTCATGGTTATATCTACAATAGCCAAAAATACAGCCTCACATAATAACCTTCAAAAGGTGAGGAATAAGGAATGGTCTCTTGATTTTAATTAGGAAAATGTTTCCCCGAACACACACACTCTGTCTCTGGAAGATTTTCCTTTATGTACTATTGGCCAGAACCTTGAGTCACAAATTTGGTCTAAACCAATCACCAACTACTGAGAATCATATTGTTATAACTGGCTTAGAGTTTGTCTTTTGGGGAACACAAAGGACCAGCTTCTCTAAGAGTGTTCTTGGGCTAATTTAGAGACCTGTTGACAAAGGTAGAATATCTGTTAGGTTAATGTTATCTAAATCTTTCACACTGTTTGACACTATGGATGGACATTGGCATACGGCAAGGCAAGGTCATATCTAAGGTTTTGTTTTAGCCTCTAACCAGCTATCTGATTTAAAAAAAGTCAAGTGCTTTTTCCTTCCTGGATTCAGTTTCTATAAAATAAGAGGTGAGGTAGATCATTTTTTCTATTTATTCACTCCTTATGGAGCAGCTACTTTCTTACAGGCTGTATTGCATTTAAGGCATGGAGGATACAACAGTGAACCTTAAGCAGTCCTTCCTATCTTTTCTGTGTCTGTGTAACTTCATGTGAGAAGCTGATAAAGCTATGGGGATTGGGTAAGGATGGTCTGCACAGATAAGACCTTTTGATAATGGAACTCTAAGGGATTTCCTTGATCTCGGTCAGTTTGTATCACTTCTTAATTTTGAGGATCCAAGAGATCCATTTGGTCCTGTTTGTCTTGCTCCTAGCTTTTGTTCCTGACAATTTTTGTCTCTTTATTGTCCATTCTGGAAGAACACACAATTTCATAACATTTAAATTTTTGTTTTTACACTTCTGCCTCTCATGGCCAAAGGAAAAAGAAATCTGACTGATGTTTTCTTACTGCTTTATTTTTGTTGTTATTGTTTAGTTGTTTGCTTATTTGGTATTCTTAGAAGCAGAGGAATTAGGTAGAGATGGTAGAGCATCTCCAGTCTTCCCATTGTGGTCTCTCAGGCCACTCCTTTCTCTTATTCCATTCCTGAAATGCATAAAGCGCATAAAGGTAAAATTAGTGCTTCTTTGAGTCCAGAATACTGAAGTAAGTTGTACTCATATTTTCAAGAAACAGCCAGGTTTTGCAAGGATGGTAGAGAGAAGTGTTTGAGGTTGGTGGCTGGTATAACTGCAGAGGTGCTGGAGGTGAATTTGCCACTGTCTTCAACCCTTCTTCTTAACCATAGCCACTTCTGCCAGCAGGGACATTGCTAAGA
Source organism: Dolichotis patagonum (assembly GCA_004027295.1). Classification (NCBI taxonomy): domain Eukaryota; kingdom Metazoa; phylum Chordata; class Mammalia; order Rodentia; family Caviidae; genus Dolichotis; species Dolichotis patagonum. The sequence goes on from PVJX010005298.1 coordinate 54,039, forward strand.
ACCCCGTGCACGAAGGGTGGGGTGAAGGTTCAGGACTAGGGAAGGGAAAGGACTGGAAAGACAAAGTTATAGACTTGTGAGGCCAAGAGAGAAAGACATGGGGGTTGGTGGTGGTAAAGAAATCATCTGCTGGGGGGCTCAGGGAGGTAACTTGACTTTCTGCATTATTTTTGAACATCCGTTTTTCAAGAAAAGTGTTTACATGTGTCATATACAGCTGTAAGATGAGGATTAGCTCATGATCAATGGTTTACTTGTAAGTGATGGTAAAGTAAGTTCCAAAATACTGAGGTGATTTTAATTATTATGTTCTTTAAACTGTTTAGGAACATACAGGCAATCCAGGATATCAGTTATGTCATCTATCTACTTATCCATTGTCAGAGGCTTGCATATTAATCACATTAACTGTCAACAAGATAGTAAATATTTTAGGCTTTCTTGGCCACGTGGTCTAAACCAAACGGGCATGGCTGTATTCCAGCAGTACTCTCTGTGGACAACTTCCTTTTGTTTCCTTTAGTTTCACAGAATTTTCATGCGTCATTAAATATTTTTCTTCCTTTGATTTTATTTAACCATTTCAAAATATGAAAACCACTCTTACTTGTGGGTTGTACAGAAATAGTCCTGTGGGCTTCGTTCGTAGACTCTGGATCTATCATCTGTTTATTTATATGTTCATTGACCAGTCCTCGTCCTTCTTCTCTGGTTCATCTGTGAGCAAGAGTCTGGTTCTGTTAAATTTTACTGAGAAATTCTAGTCATATGGTCAACTGCACTAAATAGTTATAAAGGAGACAAGTAACTGATTTATTGGAATTTTATTTATTTATTTATTGACTTTTTTCATTCATTCTAGGGAATTTGTACCTATACATGATATATCTTCTTTTTTTCTCAATCCCCTTCCCTCTCCTTCCCTCCCACACCTTTCCCCTCCTTTTTTTTTTTTTTTTTAACAAAAACTTTGTTTCCATTCTTTCTTTTCTTTTAAAATTTTTTTTGGTTTGTTTTTGGTGTTGTTTTTAGACAGGGTCTTGCTATGTAGTTCAGGCTGGTCCTGAATTTACTATGTAGCCCAGGTTGGTCTTGAACTTGCAGCAGTCCTTGTGCTCTCAGTCTCTGGAGTGCTTCCATCCCTGCATCCCTTGAGTGAATCCTGCTTGGTCAGGTGTACAATCTTCTTGATGATTAGCTGCATTCTGTTTGCCATTGTCTCAGTGAGGATTTTTGTGTCTGTGATTATTAAGGAGACTGGCTTATAGTTCTCTCTTTTGGTTGGATCCTTCTCTGGTTTCAACATCAGTATAATGGATGCTTCCAGGAATGATTTTGTGACTATTGCTTCCCTTTCAATTTCATTCAGGTGTTCAAGAATTAGTGAGGTTAGATCTTCTCTAAATTTCCTGTAGAATTCAGCTGTGAAGCCATCAGGGTCTGGACTTTTCTCTCTTGGTGTGCTTTTAATTATATTTTCAATTTCATTGACTGAATTTGGTTTATTTAGAAGTTCTATATCTTCTTGGTTCAGCTTTGGTAATTCATACATATCTAGGAATCTATTTCTTCTGTTTTTAGTCTTATTCCTACATGGGTTCTCAAAGTAAGTATTGATGATTTTCTTGGTTTCTGTAGGATCTGTTGTGGTTTTACCCTTTTCATTCCTGAGTGCATGGATTTGAGACTTTCCTTTTCTTGATAAAGTTTGATGAGTGTTTGTCAATTTTATTTAATCTTTCGAAGAACCAACTCTTGAATTCATTGATTCTTTGTATTATTTTCTTCATCTCAGTTACATTAATTTCTGGGCTGATCTTTATAATTTATTCCATGTACAAACTTTGAGCTTGACTTGCTCACCTTTCTCTAGGATCTTGAGGTTCAACATTAGATTGTTTATTTGAACTCAGTCTGTTTTTCTGCTGTAGAATTTCCCTGCTATAAATTTTCCTCATAGGACTGTTTTCATTGCATCTTGTAAGTTCCAGTATGTTTTACTGATATTTCTATTTAATTGTAGAAGCTGTCTAATTTCTTCTTTAATTTCATCTGTGACCCACTGGTGTTTCAGAAGCATTTCCATGTGCTTATGAAGTTTTTATGGTTTCTTTTACCATTCATTTCCAATTTCATTGCATTATGGTCTGAAAATATGCATGGGATAATTTCAATTCCTTTGGATTTACTTTTGTTCAGTGAACCAGTATGTGGTCTGTTTTGGAAATCATCCCATGAGCAGCTGAAAAGACTCGCTTGTTGGGTATTTTCTTGTTGGGTAAAACACTCTGTAGACATCTAAAAAGTCCATTTGTATAAAAGTTTGGTTCATTTCTGATTTTTACAAATTTTTTGTCTAGTTGATCTGTTTATTTGTGATAGTGGGACACTGGGTTTTCCCATTACAATTTTATTATAGCTTACTTGATTTTTCATGTCTGTTAATATTTGTTTTATATAGTTGGGTGGGCTAGTATATGGTGCATGTATATTTATGATTATCTCTTCTTCTTGGATTGTTCCCTTTATAAGAATGTAGTGACCTTCTTTGTTTCACTTAACCAGTCTTGGCTTGAAATCTACTTTGCCTACAAATAGAATAGCTACTGCTTCATTTTTCTGGGTTCTTGGCACATGGAGCACTGTTTTCCACCCTTTGACTTTCAGCCAATGAATTGCTTTTTGAATTAAATGTATTTCTCGTATGCAGTATATTGTTGGATCTAACTTATTGGCCTATTCTATCTGTTTCTTTTGATTGGTGAATTGAGACCAGTACACTGATAGTTTTTGCTGATATGTAGTGACTTATCCTTGTTATGTTATTTTCCTATTGTTTGTTCCTTTTTACCCCTCTGTTTAATTGCTTACTTTACCTGGTGAATTCTTTCTATTGGTGTTCATGCAATTGTAGTCTTTTTTATTACTTTGTAGAATATCATTCAAGAACATTTTTGCGTGCTTGTTTGGTAGGTGTGAATCTCTGCAGGCATTCTTTGTCATGAAAGTCTCTTATTTCCACTAATTTTGGGACAGTTTTGTTGGGTACACCAATCTGAGTTGAGATTGTTTCCTTTTAGGGCTTGAAATACTTCATTCCAAACTCTTGTTGACTTGAGGATTTGTGCTAAGAAATGTTCTCTAGTTCTGATGGACTTTCCTTTATATGTGATTTGTTTCTCTTCTCTAACAGCTTTTAATATTTTGTTCTTGTGTTGAATTTCTGAAATCTTGACAATTATATGCATTGGTGTAGATTTTCTTTTGATCATGGCTAAATGGAGCTCTATATGCCTCACTTATCTGTATGTCAAATTCTTTTCCCATGCTTGGTAAGTTCTCTGCCATTACTTCTTTGAACAGGCTATTTATGTCATTTGAGCTGTCTCCTGCCTTTTCATTGACTCTGATCAACTTATGTTATTTTCTTTGTATCATGTACCAGCTGTTGGGTTGATGTTTCATTGTTCCTTGCTATTTTTAAGAAATCTTGCTTTTCATAATCACTAACCACAATCTTGTCTTCTATATCAGTTACTCTGTCCTTACCTTGACTCATTCTGCTGTGTATACTTTCAAAGGACGTTTTAATCTTCTTGAAATCTGTTTGAATCTCTTTCATGGATTCCATTTCTTTCCTATGTTGGTTGTTGATGATTTCCATCATTTTCCCAAACACCTTTTTTTTTTTTTAAATTTGTATCTGCTCTAGTATCACTAACCAAGTCTTCCATTATGGTTTCCATCCCTAGCTTCATTCACCTACTTTGTTACCTTCACTGTTAACACTTCAGAGAGTGCGGGTAGGTGGCTTTCAAATTGTTCCACCTCATTTGCCTCTTATTTTGCCTTTGGTGAACTGGAATATTGGGGTTGCATCTTGCATAAGCATCTGTCTTTTTCTATTTTTTTTTTTTTAGTTTAATTCCTGGGTCAATACTTATAAATTGCTTATGGAAGGTAGCTTTATTGGTAGTATGGAGAGCCCATAGGAAATGTCTACTCAGCAATATCTTCCAGGTATAAGCTAGCTTTTTGCATTTTGACTCTGTTTCAAGATCCTACCTCTCCAATTTTTTGGGGATGAAAAGTCACTGCCTATTTGGCCTATCCCCTTGTTTTTTGGCACTGGCCTATAGTATTGTTTATGATCCTCAGTTTTGGCATACTGGGAAGAAAAACTGATTAGAAAAATTATGTTACCTTGGCTGAAGTAGTACAATCAACAATAACAGTAGCATCAAATGCAGCCCAGAAAATGACAAACTGTGGAACCATTAATTTGCCACCTTTAATCATATGGACTATATTTGTGGTTATATAACACAATGTAAAACAAACCAGAAAACTGTATACAGTAAATGTGTCCTCAATATATGGTCGCTTTACCTTCAGGGGATAAAATTTTAAAAGGATTAAGGGAAAAGCAGAGAAATAGAAAAAGAGGAAGAGATTAGAAGCAAGTCTGGAGGACAAAGGAAGATAATCAGGACTTTGGGAAACTGGCAAAGAAGACAGGAGGGAAAGAGAGTGGGAAGATATATAAATAAAAACAACAGCACAAACAAAAAGGAAGCTAGAAACAATATTCACATTCATGTAAAAACCAGAACAATCAAGAGGAAAAGAAAAAGCAAAATAGAAACAAACACAAAAGCAGAAGCACAAAAACAAAAAGAAGGAAAAAAATGTCCGTTTCAGGTTGTGTCTCTATCACTGGTAGACTGAGTGGGTGGACAGACCCTAGATTTATGTTGATTAGTTTCATCAAAGCCAGCTGTAGGTTTACAGTGGGTTAGCACATAATTCTAGGAAGCCTGCAGTACCTTAAATTCCTCTAAAGTTCAGGCTGGTTTCTGGCTGTGAGGCTGGAACCTGATTTATTCAGACTGTAACACTCTGTGTGCCCCCTGCCAGCTTGAACTCAGCTCTTTGATCTCCTGCTAGCTTAAACTTGGTTTTGCTTCACCCTGACATTGGGTTCCAGCTAGATGGAGCCAGGCTAGAGCCTCCCTGATTTCCAAGCTCATTTGACCTCTCCTCCAAGATGGCTATTGGTGAATCACCCTCTCCTGGGGTCATCTGAACCTGAGTAACTCACTAGGCGATAGAGTCTGCTGCATCCACTTCTCCATTTTACTGGTGTGTTTCTTCCTGGAGGCCTCAGGGGTCAGCAGTAGTAAACATGTGTCTGGAGCTTTAAGCCACCCTCCCCTCGCAGTGAGTCAGGGCTCGAAGAGAAAGCGCAGTTTGCCAGCACTTACCAAGTTTCTCTCTTTGCTCTCCCCATGGACTTCGATTCTTGCTACGTATCTTTACTGGGTTTTAGCAACCCACTTTCCTCCTCCTTCTCTTCCTCATGTTGTTGTATTCCAGCATCTGGACACCAAATCTTGGAGAGGCTGTTTCACTGCTGTTTACCATTCTGCAATCCTACCATCTTCCTATTGGAATTGTAGTATTGATTCACTTCTGTTTTCTGTGGTTGAACTTGTATAAGCTTTATATTTATTGTAATTGTTTTTAAACACTACAGTTAGCATTATCATTTCTTTGCAAAACCTCCTTAAGGAACTATATTATATGTAATATTAAATTATCAAGGATCTTATTAAGACTCAAAGAACATAGGTGATCACAGTGTTGGGTCAATTTATGTTTACTGAGTTGGGTGCTTGCTTTTTATAGTTAGGCAGGCACAACTTAGATGACTGTATATTACAGTTTATGAGCCTTATCCTTTACTGCAAATCAAGTGTTTATTCTACTCCTGAACTTAATTAGCAGCTAAGAGTTTTGTGCTTTGTATTTGAAGGAAGCATGTGATTTGTTCATTAATTCAAAAGCAGATTAATTATTATATCTTTAGTCACCATCTGTAAACACGTCTATATTGGTGAACCCTCTCCTGCTGAGTTACCTTGAAATGCCCTGCGGTGTTTTATTAGCTTTCAATTCTGTGTTTATTACAGTTGGCTAGAGATTTTTCAATTTAGTTTATTGACCACAGAAAGTTCAGTCTTTCTGTGGAAAGTGCCCATTTTAGAATGTGAGGGTTTATTAGGGATGACTCTCAATTTGCTCTACATATTTTCCCTAAATCAAACTGTTTTCTGTTTGCATTAAAGATAGTAGTAATTCAATTATATGGTAAGATTTTAAGTGCCCTATGTATTACTTCAGTTCATGGAGGAGCAATTGGGATTAAGATTAGTAATGTCCTTTAAAAGTATGTGGTTTTCTATTCAAAGCTCACCTCATACAGAATTAATAACTACACAGGAGCAATAGGTTAAATAGGTATTGGTTTGTTGGTGCATAGGAAATTTAAGTGTCACCTAATTTGGCTTTGCAACAACCCTTTCAAGTTCCAAGTGACTCTCATAATTTAAACAACTTGCACAAGGTCCTGGGTAGTGCTGAGATGTAAGTCAGAGTTGGTGTGACTAGCGGATTTGTTCTTGTCCCTAGGGCCCCGGGTGATCAAATACCTGACAGGATACTCAGTTAAATTTTAATTTCATACTATCAACAAATAATGTTTCTCATTAAGTATGACTCAGATATTATGAGGGACATGTTTATATTTCAAAATTATTTGCTGTTCTTCTGAAACTAACATGTAACTAAGCACCTGATATTATTATTGGTGCTCACTAACTGTGGCAGCTCTAACAGTGTTCTGTTCTCCCTTTTGCTCTAGTCATTCAGACTATGCAGGCACCCTCCTCAGGATGCTGGCTTTGTTTTAACTCCATTCTTTGCTTCTTTTCTTAGCAGAGTTTACTTGCTAAGGACCCCTAATCTGAAAACCTTATTCCGTGGTTTTCTGTATCCACTGACTAATCTGATGAAGTAATGAAGGTTTGACTGTTTTTCACCGCCAGTGACTTCATATAGTATTTTTCTAGGTTACATATTTATTTAACAAGACCTCCTAGAGTTAATGCTTTACTATAGAATTACTATAGAAGCCAAATTTTCAGGCCCCATACAAAGAAAATGAAAAGTTTGGAAGTCATTTTTAAAAAGTTATTCTCATAGTATGTTTGTCTTCACAGAATCTCAGTTTGTGACTTTTAACAGTATGTTTAATTTCAATTAAAGTCCAATTAAATTATTTTTTCTGTGTTTCTTGTGATTTCCCTAATGTTAAAGACAGTTTTGGTGTATTTTTCAAAACAAGTTGTTATAAAATACTTCAAACTCTCATGGTAATGGAGAGCACCAATGAATGATTCTTAATCTGTATTCTAACCTTTAGGAAAAGACTTTTTACAGTAATTATAAGAAGTTCTTGAGCAATCAAAATACAGTGGGAGAAATTAAGAGTTCTCATCATCTAAACACCTAACCATATACCCAGGTGGTGACAGCCCAGGAGCTTCTCAGCAAAGTGAATCCAAACCAGAGCCTCTGTACTCTGCTCAAACTGTAGGAATCTTGTATATTTACCAGAAAATCTTTGAGACTAGATTAAAAGACCACTGTGTCTATGAAGAGAATTGTTTTATTAAGAAAGGTATTTAATTTGGGGATTCAGACTATTTTAGGACCACTAAACAGAAATAGTGTTGTCTATAATACAGACTGATTCATTTCATCTCCTGGACGTAGTCTTTCTCATCCATAAAATAAAGCAGCGTTGGAACTGGATCATCTCTGTGGTCTTCATTACTTTTTTTCTGGCCCCAGCAGATTTGGGAAGCCACAAACCATTTAAAGCCTTTTCAGAACTGCTTCTCAGGACCTTAGCATAGCTGAGTGATTACAAGAACCATCTCAACAGTATACAGAACTCTTGGAATAGAAACAGTGAATCTGTAAAGGCTGTCCCCAGGGTCTTTGCAAGGCACTTAGATTTGACTGAAGACAGGGAGGGATAGTCACTTGGATGAGGACATGTTTTACCTAAGGGACAGGGGTGAGGTAAGAGAGCTAGTGGTTCTTCAATTGTACCATGTCTCTTAATTTCTCATAGTTTATGCATCTAATATTGATTTTTTCCTTCTCTTTCTCTTCCCTTTTTCTCCTCCATTCTTCATTGCCTTTTTGCCTTTTCTTCTTTCCTTGACATTCTAACAGGATGAAATCAGGAATTTTTTAAAAATAATTTATTTTATTTTATTTTAAAAGGGGAGTAAAATTAAACACAATGAAACAGAACAGAATGGGACATAAGAAAGCATAAATTTCAAAGCTAGACAACCAGAGATCTTCACTATCTGTCATATTGTCTCTTGTTTTCTTACACATGGTTGTCCTTATCTTTGCATGTGGAGAGCTCATACTAAATAACATAGCCAATCTTTTCACAAGATGTGCAGTTCACTGGCTCCCACTTGCTAGGTAGGGGGGAGGGGGAGGGGGGACACGGGATGGGGGAAAGGACGACATGAGATGTCTGATTCTCAGCCCACACGCAGGCAGGATCACAGTTGCCTCCCAGAGATGGGAAGAGTTCCTTGTTCTCCCAGCACCCCGAGTCAACTGCGTGGTGCAGGTCCCGATGTACCAGGGTCTCTCTCCCTCAGGCCGCCGAAAATCTGCCACACTCTCAGCTGCCCCCAGAGAGGGGGGGAGTTCCTTGTTCTCCTGGCACCCCGAGTCAACTGCACTGTGCAGGTCCCGATGTGCCAGGGTCTCTCTCCTTTAGGTTGCCGAAAGTTGGCCACACTCTCAGCCACCCCCCAGAGAGGGGTGGAGCTCCTTGTTCTCCTGGTACCCTGAGTCAACTGCATGGTACAGGTCCCTAGGCGCCAGGGTCTCTCCCCTGCAGGCCTCCTAAAGTCTGCCATACTCACCTGCTATTTCTTTCTGATGAATTGACCATTCCATTTCCAAAGTTCTGAAATGGCCAACAGACCACAGAAAGAATTCTCTTTAGGCTCCTGTTTGAAACCAGCAGCTACAGTGATCTGCTGGCCTTGCTTCAGGGTCAGGAAATCAGGAATTTTAAGAGATGGTTTTCCAACAATGGTAGTCATATGCTTTATCTGAATTTTTAGAGTTTATTTTTCTCCATGTGTTTTTTTTAACAAGAAAGAATATATAATACAAGCCCATAATACTTTGAGATATGTTAAAAAGAACGATGCTTTGATTGCAGCAAGGAGACTGGAATTTGGATCCTATTTTTTGTTTTTACTATTTGTATGACTATTAGAGAAATCACTGTTTATTTCTTTGTTTCTAAAATGTATACAGCATAATCTTTATTAAGTGGGTTAGTGTAATGCATTGTATCAGAAAAATATATTTTAAACTGATATATGTGTATCTATACATATACGTTAAAGGAGTATGCTTTATTTATATATATGTGTGTCAAAGGATTTCTTAATATGCTTAGATTTTCTTCTCTATGTTAATTCTAGAATTGTGATTATATGCTTTATCTTGTGCTAGATTTTAGGTTCAATGAGAGAAAGAACTCATTTTATTTATCTTTTTAACCCCAAATCTAGGCCTATTAATGAGCATTTAATAGATGCTCATTAATAATGGGCCTGAAAGCATATACACATAAATTTACCAGTTTTTATTTGATTTATGACTCTTTGCAGTTTTTTCCTGAGATAATTACTATTTTTTATTTTTATTTTAAAGAGGGTAAAATTAAACAGAACAAAACAGATCATAAGAAAACAATTTAAGAAACAGATTTCAAAGCAAGACCACTGGAGATCTTCACTGTCTCTCATATTGTCTCTTGTTTTCTTCCAAATAGTTGTCCATATTTTCATGCGCAGTGAATTCTTACCAAACAAAATGGTATTAAACTGATCAGAACAGGATAATGAAGGCATTTTAGGTCTTCAAAACCGGACAATAGGAAAGTCAACAATGGCTGCCATAATTTCTTTTGTTCTCTTCAAAATAGCAGTCCCTACCTTTATGTATGTTGAAATGAAACAAAAGAAAACAGACTAATACAAAGAATAATAGTATTGCTAGATTTTATATCATGACGCTACGAAATTAGCACTGGGTATCTTAGTGTCTCTTTTTCTTCAAAATATCTGTTCATTACATTGTGCATTATATAATCAATTCTTGTAAACTCTTTAAAAGTTCTATGCATGCATGAGTCTCTACATGTATACCTATCCTTTCTGTATTAGAGGGAAAAACAAATCAAAACAAGACAACAAAACAAATTCCTAGAAAAACACAAAACAAAAAAGACATATAAAACCACATTACTAGGTGATCTACAGTAGTTACTATGATGTCTCTTACTATTTTCAATAGACTTGTCTATATCATCAGGCATAGTATAATTGAACATAGAAGTACATAGCAATATTAATAAAAACAAAACATTGGAGACATTATAGGACTTCAAAAGCAGTTAATAATCAAACCGGAATGGATATCCTATTGAATCTTCTCATCTTCAGTGTAGTTGCCTCTACTCTCTGACTTGATACTATCAAGCATACTGGATTCAAATAAAATCAGTCAAGACAAAACAGCGATCTAACAAACTAGATTCAAGTAAGATCAGTCATAGTAAGACAATGTAAGTAATACAGGGCTTCAGTTTAAGTTAATAAGAAATTAAGGATAGTTACCATAGTATATTCTGCTATTTTTGGGATGGCTGTCTGTGCCCTCAAATCCAGTATGAGTAGACAGATTGGAACAGAGTAAAATCAAACTAAACAGAGTGATAAGAATAATACGGATTTTAAATCGTGATACACTATTAACAAGGTCCTCTGCCTTCCTTTTTTAGACAATTCCTCCCCTTTCACTTTCACAGGGTGCTTTGTACATTTTGGGTCCCACTATCTCCTTTAGTTTTTAGATTAGGGGGGCAGCCTGCTATCTACCTAAGTGGTTCTGAACTTTCACCCCTGAGCTTGATCTTGAGCTGTATTCCTTTACCTACTAAAGCCTCAAGATTTTCCTTCCTTAAAGCTGAGTAGTTCTCCACTGCACCAAAGTTTCATGTCTTTCCAACCTGTCTGCAGCTGCTGGACAGGCTGTCCCTATTTCTCTCTGATTCCCTGTCACAGAGAGCATGGTTTTCTCATTTTTGACTTTTGGTTCATTAACTCTCTTTCAGGTTGATTGTATTTCCTATTCAGAGCATCTCGATGGACCCTATCTCCTGATCTACTCTGCCTGTGTTTCTTTTTGTTAGTGTATCAGGGCCATCTGTGTTAGAGATCATAGGCAATCTTCTCTGTCTCCTCTCTGTTACACTATTTTTCTGCTGTTGGTTGTCTACTTTTCTCCTTCATTCCACTGTCTGCCCTGTTTATTGAGGCCTCTGTTCCTGGAATCCTGGAGATTTTTTCTCTCTCTCTAGAATGTCCTTCAGTATTCTCTGTAGGATTGGATTGGTGGTCACGAACTCCCCCAGTTCCTTCATGTCATGGCAACATCTTGTTTCTCCATTAATTTTGAGAGACAGATTTGCAGGGTATATCAGTCTGGGTTGGAGGTTATTTTCCTTCAGTGATTCTAATACTTTGCTCCAAGCTCTTCTTGATTTGATGGTTTGTGTCCAGAAGTCTGTTGTAATTTTGATGGGTTTTCCTTTGTAGGTGATCTGTTTCTTTTCTCTGATGACTTTTAATATTCTGTTCTTGTGATGAATTTCTGGGATCTTGATTATTATATGTCTGGGTGTAGCTGTGTTTTGGTTGTAGGTGGCTGGAGTTCTGTATGCCTCAAATATCTGAATATCATTTCCTTTTCCTATGCTTGGGAAGTTTTCCTTGTTTCTGTAAATAGCATTTGTATTTCCTTTGTATTTACTCCTGCTTCTTCGCTCGCATTTTTTATTCTTAAGTTATAGATCCTCTTGTCGTCTTCTAGCCTTTGTATTGTTACTTCCTGGTTCCTTGTTATTTTTAAGAATTCTTTCCTTTTGCGATTACAGAAGATAGATTGTGAAGATAGATTGCAAACCTATCTTCAAGTTTTGAAAGTCTAACTTTAGTTTCTGTCAAGAAATTTTGCGAGCTTTCAATGGAATTTTTAATTTCCTGGTATCTCTTTGAATCTGTTTCATGTATTCTAGATTTTGTTTCTATTCTTCATTAAAGGTTTCTCTCCTTTTTCTGGGTTCCTCCATTCTTCCATATGTCTTCTTGAGAAGTACTTAGCATTTCTTTTATTAATCTTACATCTTGCTTCACTTGAATTAGAATTTCAGTTTTAAATTTGTCTGTGATATCACGAAGATATTTCTTTATGTCAGCTGATGCCGTGTCCGATATTGCATGTTTGCTGCCTTTGATCTCTTCTGTATTTACCTCTCCTGGACTTATTTTCCATGGGTCAGCAGTTGGAGGCTTTTTCTTGTTTCTTTCTCTTATCATGTTTCTGGTTTCTTTCAGACAGGTGGATGGTGGAGGGTCTCAGGTCCTTTCCATATTGCTTATGGTTTTTCTGAAGCGTGCTGGCTAGGAGATTGCTGTCCTCTCCAGTTTACTGTTGATCTGTGAGGTGCATGCTGGGGCAATGTGGGCTGCCCCCCTCTTCCAAGCCAGTCAAACAGTGAGCGCCTTTACCATGTTAGTCTGTGCCATGTGGACGTCACAGGTTCGGGACAGTTTTGTCCCTGGCTGTTGGGTCCTGACCAGGGGTGTGACCCAGCCCAAGCAGATCCCACCAGTCCGCTTTGGGCCAGGAATGGCTGACTGACACCACTGTGGTTCCAGGTTCAGGCCTGTCCTGCCCAACTCCAATATGTCATCCAGCCAGTCACCTCCCCTCACAGGACCAAATTCCGAGCACTCACTGTAGGTCAGTGCAGCTCTCCTCCACACTGGTTCTGCTTTCTGTTTTTGGCGCATCCTCTTGCCAAGGGCCTTGGGCTCACCAACCCCCGATTTCAGTGTGACTGCAACTTCACAACCATGAGTTGTCTGATGCCAAGGCACCCAGCACAGCATGGGACTGGCTCCAGTGAGAACACGTCTAGCTCCAGCCTTCTATCCACATTTCTTCTTTCTTTCCTTCTTTTTTTTTTTCTTTTTCTTCACTTTCTTCCTGGATCATGAATCCCTCTCCTTTTGTCTGGTCTTTTCCATGGTGTTAAATTGTAGCATCTGAGTTGTTTTTCTCAGAGAGGCTCTCTACCCTGCTACCTATCAATCCACCATCTTCCCAGGATCCTCAACTCTGTGCAGTTTTAATAAAATATTAGGACATGAAGAAAATGGAATATTTATTTATTTTTATTAAGTGCTTTACTTTCTGTTTATCCATTTTTACATATTCAGTTATCTGTAACTTGTGAAGTTGTTTAAAGCATTGTTGAGATAACCATTCATTCATTCTTGATCCATTCATTTACCAACACATACTTACTTTCTTCATGAAGTATCTCCTAAACTATGCCAGGCATACATCATAGTTCCTGTTACCATGAGGAAGCATGTGGTCAGTGGAGAATCCAATAAAAAGAGTCTATACAAGTAGATATATAACTGCAAACTGAGATCCGTGTTTACTACGGGACAGGTGGGAAAGCATAACAATGTAGCCTTCTCTAGCTGGATTGTGTGCAAATTGTTTGAAGAAGTAGCATCTAAGGGAGGCCTACTCCTGAGGGTAGAGAAAGCCAAACATCAAACACAATACAAATGTTGAAGAATGGATCAGACATATTATGTGATATGTATCAAGCTCCTGAGGTGGGAAACAACTATGTGGTCTCAGAGAATTGAAACATTCTCTGAGTGTGACATGAGAGAAGGTGATGCTGTTCCTAAGTGCTGGTGAGCCTACTCTGTGTGTGTGTGTATGTTTAAGGGAAAAGATGTTAATGTATGTGTTGTTTTTTCTAAACTAAAACCTCAGGATTCAGGTTTAATTGCAGTGTTGACACTTAGCGATAAATAAGTGGGTTTTGGGTTGCAGGTTGGGCATTCATCTCTAGGAAGTTCACCATCACTGACTTAGTTCTTTGTGTTTTTTTTTTCCTTTACTTAGCTCTTTGTGTTTTTTTTTTCAGTTACTAAATTACTCCTTGCATGTGTTTCTTTTTGTACTTCATTTTCCACTGTATCACTCCCTCGGTAGCAGTTTTATTTAGTGAGATACTTCACTCAGATAATTACTCAGATAATTTACTGAGTAAATTTATTTACTCAGATATTTTACTGAGATAATTTACTTACCCATTTCAAGCATTCAATTCAGTGATTTTTAGTACATTTAAAGAGTTATACAGCCATCACCACAGTCAAGTTTAGAATATTTTCGTCACCCAAATACCTCTATCCCTCTAATTCTACACAATCATTAGTCTACTTTTTCCTTTATAGTTATCTATGCTGATCGCTTCATATACATGGATCCATATAATATGTTCACTTGGTTTTTACTCTTTATACCCAAGTCACTGTAGTTATACGCCCATTCTTGCCATCAGTGCACCAGTTTGTTCTAGTGATTGTTTCTTTTTTTCCCTATATCATAAGCAACATATGAATTTAGAACAGTTTCCAAATTGTCAAATGCAGTTGGCCCTTCTTGTTGTTATTGTTCAGTGTTTAGAAATCTTTGCATATAACCCTTTGATCTTCTTTTGTCAATTAGTCAAATCTGATCTCTTTTACTTAAAAGATTTAGAATTTGTTTTTTTTTTAATTTTAGAATATGTGCTGCCAAAGTGAACATACGACTTAGGAGTCATGAATGAGATTTTGTCTTATAATAAAAATTTTCCTTAAGACTTCCATGCCCCTGCAAATAACAGGAAAACTTGAAAAGTATGGTTTGAATCTTACATGTACCCCAGAGGTCACGTGGGAAAGATTTGGTCAGAAGCCTGTGATGCTATTGAGAAATGGTAGAACCATTCTGAGGTGGGGCCCAAGGAGGGAAGATCACTGGGGTGTACCCTTGAAAGGGGTATACAGTACATTCCTCTTTCATCTTTTGCTTTGCTGTCACTATGAGCTATATAGACATCTTCTATCATGTGCTCCCTGCCATGATGGTGTATCCCATCACAGTCCTGAAGAAATGGGGCCAAGCAGCCATAGACAGGAAGCTCTGAAACCAAGAGCCAAAATAAAACTTCCTTCTTTAAGTTTTGTCATAATGATGCAAAATTGACAAAAGAGAGTGTGTATTTTGAAGTTTGTGTGGTAAAGAACAAATCTTTACCCAACCATATTCTAGTGATTTTTTTAAAAGGAGGAATCACTGCTTTAAAAAGAAAACCAATAATTTGATGCTCAATACTTGTTAGTGTGGGCCTGATATTGACTGATAACTACTAGCACAGTTGGGTTGCTAGTTAGATATCCAAAGTGTGCTGAAAGTCTGAATCGTAGGGTTAGTGCTAGTTTAGCCTATTTGTGCATGGGGAGGGCGTAACTTGCACTATTGACTCACCTTCTGAAGTAAATTCAGAGTCATTCCCGGGCCAAAGCTTTGGCCACTGTCAGCACCACCAGCAGCACCACCCTTGCCCCCAAGCATGTGAAACAAGGAAAGAAACTCTAGTGCTATGAACAAGGAAGGACAGTGGAAGCAAACCTGCTATTGGCAGGTGGTGAAGTGCTTACTCTGAGAAAGGACTTCAACCCTTTCCTCAAACAAAGCAGGCAGGGCAGACTGTCACCCTCCCTTGTCTTTGCAATCTGAACATTAAAACCTTTAAAAGTTACATTTGTAATGATTGATAATTGGAGTCACAATTTAAAGATACTCCCTTCCCCAATTTATTTTAGATAAAAAAGAAGCTGACATCAAACATTTAAGAGCTATTTCAGCTAATGGCAACAGATAGATTATGGAGAATCACTGCTTGTTCTTTGGGCCAGGTGGTAATTACAGACTTAGAGAAATAAGAGTTGAATATGTTCCATTCTCTAACACCTCTTTTTAAAATTCTGCATTGCGTATTCATTTGCTTCCCTTCCTTTGCTCCCAAGTCATAGCAATTAAGGGCTTTTTCTTGCCTTTAGTGTGCCAATGTGTCCCAGTGACATTATTTCTTTTTCTTCAAACAATTAGTAACTTTCAAAATCCACAGCAGTCTACAGATTGCTAACTACAGAAGAGAGAACTACATTCAAGGTGTTTAGAAACCCTCATAAGATTGTAGTGTTATGAGGAAAATATTTTGTTTTATCTGAATGCATTCAAAAGTTGTGATTGAAATTTTTAGCCTGTTCATTTTTAGAATAAAAAAAATCTTATTAGTATTTTCCAAATTAAGTAGAACAAATGAATCATTTTTGATAAATACAGTATGTTCCTTTGAGTAGCATTATTCAGAAAATGGCATAGCGTCAGTAGTAAATGACCTTGGCTGAGTTTTTCGGACCTGTGAGACTTTAGTTTTATTATCTGTAAAATAAAGAGTTTGACCTAAATTGGTCTTCAGCAAGATAGGCTGACGATGAGAAACAGTATTTTCAGTGAGATTGTTTCTTTTTATCAGAATCCAAACATGCTCCACTCCCTTTCCCTGAGTAAGGTGACATTGTTTGTTATTTGATTTTACTTTTGTGTAACCTCTAAGGTTAGCAGTCTTTTAAAATAAATCTGAATTAAATCAACTGGTTGTGAACTCTGGGCCCTGGACTAACTCTGGGTCTTTTACCTTCTAATGTAGGTGAAACTGTTCACCATGGAAACAGGTGATGCTGGAAATATATTTATCAAGGAAAGAAAGTCTTGCTTCACACTTCTCTTCCTCATCCCAGTTCACCACCCTTAGCTTTTGTTACAAATTGCATTTATATTAATAACACAAAAACACAGAGCTATGAAATCTAATTCAATGTAGAACTGATTCCACCAAAATTGCCCATGGCATGCCTGTAAAAAAAAGGATTAATCACAGAAAACAATTATAGTCTTTGGACATATCAAAACCTCATAATAAATTCAGAGAAATTCATTCCTCATATCACCCTCTGAAGGAAAAAAGAAATCTACTGAGCTTTTAGTTAAGCTGTGGTGATATTCTAGATGACATACGAGAAGACTCGTCGACTGTCCAGGACTTGCTATGAGAAGCAGCAATATTTCTTGTCATTTTAGGTGAACTTAGAAGCTCAGTCTCCTGGTTTTGACATCAGCTTATTTTTAGCAGTGTCTGTCTTTTCTGGTTATTATCCCTGGGCTCAGTTTTACACGTATAGGATACACACATTATTCAGCAGAAACGAATATTTTCAGTTAGCAAACTGTATGTGAACACCTTTCTAAATGACTTTTGTGGGCTCAGTTTTTGTTGGTTGTTTTGAATTTAAAATGGAATTTGAGACAGATAACTGAAAGCATAAAATGGAAAAATGATTTTTATAGAAAAAAGGGAAAGCAACATGTTTCTCTAAATGATTTCATGTTGCTTACTCTGAGAGAAACCATTTGACTACTGGAAGTTGCTATGGGGAGCATGCAACATTTCTGTGACAGTACATTTTACTTTCTTATTTGCTTGCTTGAAGTTATTCTTTAAATGGTATCTGCACCTACATATCTGTGTATCTATATATATATACATATATATATCTCTATCCATCTATCTGAGTTTTTAAAATTATAATATTATTCTGCTTTAGTGTAAGTGCCACTTCTTAGGGAGTGCCAAGACGGTGAAACCTAGCTTTGATTGTAATGTTCACCTTCCTGGAATTGGTCCATTAAAACCATTGTGGAAGTTTCCTGTAAATGTGCTGATTATTTGGCACCATAATGTTTTCTGTGTTTGTGCTGTGAGAGTGCTTTAAAGTTCAAGTCTCCTGAGCAAGAAGCTTGGTATTTCAGAGACTAAATTCTCTGTGGCTGAGTAATACAACTAAACCTGCTTTATTCCTAATTTTGCTGGGTAGCACATTGTTTTTCTTTAATGTCATGGTATATATTAATTAAGAAGTATGGTGAAAAGACTGCTAGAGGAAGAAATGAGCCTTGGAGTGACCATATAAACTCTTTCATAGCTCTGATGGATCAGTGGATCAAGATCAATGGAGCTAGTGGTTAATTTCCACCATTGGTTGTACTTACACCTGTCATTATAAAATTTCATGGAGTGAATATAACTTAAAATTTTCATTCATGATTATTCAAAGGAGTAGAAATTGATATGATACTTAATGGTAGAAATCAGTTACAAGGACTATATAAACAGGAAAAAGTAGAGGATCAATTGTAGGTTCTCAACATAATGAACCTTGTTGCTCATTCTTAAGCACGAAGTGTGATTCTGAATCAGATTTATGTTTCTGGTTTCACTGTTATCTCCATGCCCATCTCTACCCCCACTGAGATAATTTTTGGCTAAAACCAGAAATATTCTTCTCTCTTTATTTGTTACATTAGAAATTGCAGAGGAAATTCTTTTTATCCAGGAAAAAGAGAATCAGGCCAGTTTTGAGAAACTAAAAATAAAGCTATGCAAAATTGTTTTCAGAGTGGAATTCATTGGCATTTGTTTTTATGCATGACAGCCCCTTAGAATATAATATTGAATCAAACTGTGATTCTGACTTCAGCAATTTGTGAAGTCAGTTGAAGAATATTGACTATAGATTTTCTTACATTGAAAAAGATCTAATTTCAATCCTTCTTGTATAACGTAATAATAATGATGAAAACTGTGCTATATTATTTTATATCTTTTCTCTTTAACTTATCATTAATTATCTTTTTATGTGGATAGAATTTGCCTCACTCAAAATGTAACATAGTGCAAAGTGTCTTAACAGTTTCTTCAAAATAAGAAAATCCTTTTAAAAAGAAAATTGTGACTCTGCAAAAGTTTTCTGGTGAGGAGACTATGAGCTCTTGATCTCTCTGCATGCCTCGTCTTCCTCTCTTCTTTCAAGGGTTTCTTCTTGTAGCTTCTATCAAGACTTCAGGGTTAGAACAAGATTGGAATGTAGTATAATAAGGGTTTTACTGAGATGAAGGTTGTATGAAGCAGAGGGAACAAAGAAGTTGGAGAGATTTCTGTAGAGGTTTGTGTGTGTGTGTGTGTGTCTGTGTGTGTCTGTGTGTGTGTATCTGTGTGTGTGTATCTAAGTGTGTATGCACATACATGCATGCATGTGTAGACTGGGGCTCATGCAAGTCTCTATCCATGTCTCTGGAGTTTTAAAGTTATAATATTAGAGTACAGTACTGGTGCAAGTTAAGAAGCAGAGAAAGTAGAGGCTGCAACCTCTCCAAGAACTGGTAGCAAAAGAGATGGGATTGCTTTGAATTTGCAGCTGCCAGAGAATTAGGGGTTCAGGTCTGTTGCATTAGGATTTTGATTGGCAAGGAAGTGTCCAGGGATAGCTCTCATATTACAGATTGAGAAATTGAAGGGAAGAAAACACAAAAGAAATTGAGGATAAGTGCTTGCTTGAAGTCATTTAGTCAGGGACAAGGCTGGGTCAAAAAACTGGATCTCTTTCAGTACAGAGTATTGGATTCTCTTCATTGCACTTTACTGATTTTCTAAAATAGTGATTTTTTTCAGCATGAGAACATGGTATTATCCCCAGCAATAAATTTATGATTATGTCTACATTTGCTAGCATTTCTAGTAATCCATTTTTACCCTTAGTGAATACATGTGTGAAAAATTGTTTTAAATGATGTGTTTTAGAAAGTGAAAAGTGTGCTTACAAATATTTAATTTTATTGGATACCATTGTCATGCCATGATAAATGGAATTTTTAGTATATTTTATTTTATGCCCTAGTACCAAATTATTAATAGGACATATGATGCTTATAACCTGTACACATTGTGTTTTTCTGTTCCTTTGTTTTCTGAGAGGAAGAAGTACATTGGTGGGTTTTTTGAATTATATGAGACAGCTGTAGTAGGCTAAATAATGGTACCTCATAAAATATCCACATGCTAATCTTTCTTACCTAGTATCACCAAAAAGGATTTTATAGATGTGATTAAATTAAGGAATTTGACATAGGGAGATTATTCTGCTTATTGTGTATTATGCAGATAAGATTTTGAATGCAATCACATGTATTCCTATGAGGGATACAGAGGGAGATTTGACACAGTCAGAAAGGGGAAGGCAGTGTGACCACTGAGCTAGATTAGTGCAATTACAGCTACTGGGAACCGGAAATCCCAAGGAACTGGTTCTCTTGTGGAGCCTTTGGTGGGAGCTTTGTCCTGCTAGTGCCTTGATACTAGCCAGTAACACTGATATCAGACTTTTGGAACTGTGAAAGCACTAAATTCTTTTGTTTTTAGGCACCAAGTTTGTAGTGATTTGTTTTTGCAGTTTTGGAAACTAATACACCACCACAGAAAAATGTAAGACCTGAGTCATCTTTAGTTCAGGAAAAAAATGAAACAAAACAAAACAAACAAAAATACTCAGTGGAGTAATGTAAGCTTTCTCCCTAAAACCAGGCTACTCATTGCTTAGGTAAAGTTCACACCTTGCTAAAATGAAATCTCCAGATATTCAGAGTCCTTTCCATCTGAGAAAAGAGGCTTTGATGGGAACCAGAGTCAGCGGTTTGGGGATTCTTGGCAATAGAAATATAGCTTCTGTCTCCTACGCAAAAATAGAATTGGTCAGGCCTGGCATGGTGGTGCATGCCTGTAATCCCAGCACTTGGGAGGCTGAGACAGGAGGATTGCTATGAGTTTAAGGCCAGCTGGGCTGCATAGTGAGTTCAAGGCCAGTCTGAACTACATAGTAAGACTGTCTCAAAAACAAAACAAAGCAAAACAAAAATCAATTTGGTCGAAACAAGAGATCATATTGTGGATTGGGTTATATATTTTTAAACATTGAAATAACAGCATACAACCCTATAGACTATTTTATAGAATTTTTCTCTTTGAGTCTACAAAGCTAAGAAAAATAATAAAAGACAGCATCTTACCCAGAATTTTAGAAAAATTCTGCTGCTTTTGGATTAAATCCAGATAGCATCCCAGCTCTTATTTCTTATTTTAATTCAAATAAACAAAACAAGGAAACTATAACAATGCTTGTATTATGCAAATGAAATTGTTAGTGACTATGTCTAGATAACTGATTATTAGAGATTTCCAATTATTTAGATGTGCAAATAACTACATTCATCTAATGATGATTGAAAAATTTTAAACATTTTTGCTTGTTATGCAATACTTGGAAAAATAAAATTATTCTTTTCCTTCCCAATACTAAGGTTCATAATCTACATGTGTATGTCAAATATACCTGTATTTCTTTGGAAGACATTTAGTAAGAAAATATCACCTTAGAAACAGAGTTGGTCTATTGACACAGCATTTAATTTGAAGGTCACTCATATGTTGAGTAGGAAATCAGATTGTATTTTTTTTCCATTCAGTAGCTACAGTAGAATTTGACTTCATAAAGCTAAAATTCTCAATGAACAGCATTTTTCTTTAGAATATGGCAGCCACTACAGAAACAAGCCTCTTCAGCTGGTGAGAAGTTGTATGCCCTGATTAGCACGGAAGTCGTACTAGGCTTGAAGCATTTTAAAATTGAACTGAGGCCCTGCTGAAGCCCAGCTTCTGTTGTTGGGTAATGAGTATTTTGCAGAGTCCTTTCAAAAGTAAACTGAATTGTTCCCTTGCTAGTTTCAGTACATCTGAGTGAAGTGATTATGGTTTCTTAAAAAGCACTTCAGGACTGTGGAGAATTTATCTGTTTGAAAAAAGATTTTCACCCCCATCTGGTGATAAAATTTAAAATCTTGAATATTTTGAGAGCACCCTCGCAAAGGGTTTAAAATTATCTGAAAATCCTCCCTTTGATCCCAGGTACAGAGAGTCTAAAAACCCATCAGCGCCTCCAGGCAGGGTTCTGCTTCCTGAGCTGCTGCTTGTGCAGGAAATTTTGCATAGTAAATACTTTAAAACTTTGGTATTCAGAATAAAATGTTAAGTCCAGAGGAAGCCAGACAGCTCAGAAAAGAGGGAAAGTTTCAGGGTACTTCTTATGTTAGACACCAAGACAGCCTACTTCGTTATATATGACCTTATACTGCTGGGACACTTGAGGCTCATTGGTCCTTCTGGTAGAATGTCTAAGGGGCTCTCAGAGTAGTGAGAGCGTGGGGTGGAAACGGGGAGCTCATTTTTCTTTTAACCACTTTACATTTCCATAGAGTCCTCTTTCTTAGTTGCTTGTACCATTTCACTTTTACCAAGCTGAACAGCCAGACTCCATCCTGCGCTAAGGTGTTAACTGGAATCTTGGCTTTACACACTTTACATATCTGAGAGGTGGGCAGTGTTTGGGATATAGGGAAAAAATACTGGACAGGATCAGGAACACCTCATCAGTTCATGGAAGCATAATTTCCCCATATAAATTCTTGGATCCTATTTAATTAAATTCATCCTAGTCCTGTTTGGCTCGTTATTTGTTTTCTCCTAAATAAAAAATCGTATGTGAAGAAGTCCGTCCTCCCACCCACTCTGGGCAGATGAGTTATTTTTTTGTCTCTTAGAGAAAATGGATGAGGCTATGAAGAATTCATACCTGTAAGCATCTCCTTGACTTCCACATTCCTTCTAAACATATTTTAGAGATGGTAGAAGGAATTAGAAGTTTTCTTCTTTGGGCCAACTTAATTAGGCCCAATGCAACTCTACCCTTATAATATAAGGGACATCCAACATAAGAAGAGGAGAGTAATTCCCTGGGAGGTGCATCCATATCCTTCCACTGGTGGTTCTCATTCTTACCCCTGAGATTCTTCTGCTTACTGAAAAAGTGAGTGTTAAGTATTGAATGTATTGGAGTCTTACAGACTGCCATGGTTTCCTGTGTAGTTGTTACTAGGATAAAGTCAACACCACCACTGACTTCTGTGTCCTTACAAAAAGGAACAACTTGCCATACCAGTGTTGTCCTTTCTGGGATCAGCTCACCTCCCAGCTGAGGGCTTCCCAACTGGCCCTTGTCTAGGCCCCTCATCATTGATGGCTGCATCATAGGATTGTAGACTTTTCCTTCCATTGAGTTGAACTCATCAGCCCTCTTTCAAGAGAGTTAGAGAGCTCTAGAATGTTCAGCTTCATGTTCATACCTTCTAACCCTACCTCTCTCTCCTCTCAGACGCGGGGAGTGATCCACAGTGGCACACCTTGCACCAAGCCGAGGGGGCCTCTTCCCTAACAGTTCTCCATTATAGCAGCCCTGGGCTTAATTGTTAGAAATATTGAGTTTCTCACGGTGCTTTAACACCAGTTTTGGGGTCCTCTAGGTTTTGAGTCTCTTTAGATTTTGTATATAGTAACCTGGTTGAGATTCCTTCAAAACTGTACCCCCTACTACATCCTCACCCAAATATGAGTGACACAAGGGCGCTGTTTGTAACCTTTCTATTGTAAACTGAGCTATGCCATGCTGAATATATGGCTCAAGTGTCAGTCACATCTGTGTATTGTAGAAAATACTATTGATAATTATTTCCAAAAATCTGAAAAAAATTCCTCAAAGAAGTAAAAAAAAATGGGAATATAATACTTGTTAACCCTTTCTGCACAAATGATTAAGATATTTTGGAGACAGCTCTGTATGGGTAGTGTTTGTGGTCAGTATGTGTAGGAAGCTGGCATATTTTATCAGATGTTCTGTATATTAGTAAGGTGATGACAGAGTCTGTTTAAATTACCATGTCAAAATTGTACAGTTGGTAAATTAGATGAATTGCTGCTATAATTTGGCAAAAATAAAAACCTAATTTACAGGGCATGTCTCTTATTTTACATATAATGAATATTACATATTAGTATATGTTATATATAGTACAAATATTATTACTGATTAATTTTGTGCAGAATGTGGCTGAGCATGACATATCCTTAGAGGAGGTATTACACAAAACTTTGTGGTATGTGGTAGATGGTCACATTAGAAGATGAAAATAAGCTCAGCTTGACTTGGATCACCTGGTGTGTCACCATCTTTTCTGTTGCTGTGTATTATGGTTTAGAACTAAAATGCCACCCTCCCCCCAGTCTCATTTAGTCAGAAGTGGAGGTTGTGAAGGGTTACTGGATCATGGGACACCGTGCCATCAGTGAATCAATCCATTGGAGAATTCACGGCTGAGTGTGGTGTGCGTCTGGTTGAAGGAGGGGGGTCGGTTGAGGGGATGTGACCTGGGAAGTTATTCTTGTCTCTAGCGCCTCCCTTCTCTTTCTGTGCTTCCTGGCTATTTTGGGGTGAAGCAACTTTTCTCTGCCACATCCTTCCACAATGCCGTTTCTGCCTTGGAGGCAGCCAACCATGGAATGAATTCTCTGAAACCATGAGCCAAAATGAGCCTCTGCTTTAAGTTGTAGGTATTGAGTATTTTGTGGGAAAGTGACTAGTCAGAATTTGCAAGGGAAGAGATTTAATACAGGACACACAAATTTATAAGATAATTTTATAATATGCACTCAAAATGTCAAAGTGTACTAAAGACCCAAAGAATCCAGCCGAGGTCCCAGATGCCTTCACAATGCCCTCTACAAGTCCAGCCACGGGCCTAGAGCCCACAGCAATGTCTCTTGCAAGTCTGTATCAAGGATCTGCATTGGAGAGGCCTAGGCGCCAGGGCTAGAAGCTAGAAAGTTTGCACCAGTAGGGTAAAGGATCTGCGCCAGAAGACTGAGGGATCTGCACTGCACTGGAGCCGAGAAGTTACGCTCAAAACAAAGACAAAGCTCCCTGCAAAATGGCAGCCATTTCTGACAGTGACAAGGACCCAAGCTCCTCTGACCTTGGGAACAGCTGAGTTAGTATCAGGAAAAACAGCCACACCTAAGCTTCTGCTGGGAAATCAGCAGCATGCAATCCTACTCTCTGATTCTCCTTTCATGCCATTGGCAACAGTTCTCAGGTGGGTGTTCCACACCCAGAACCACACTTAGGCAACGGTTTTACTAGTGAGCTACATCTGAGCTACACCCTCCATGCTTTTTACAACAAAGAGGCCTGCCTAAGTTGCCCAATGGCCTTGAATTTACTATCCTCCTGTTTCAACTGCCTGAGTGCCTGAAATGACAAGGTGTGTACCAGTGTCTCCACACCTGGTTTTAATTTTAATGACTGTACAGTGAGATAGCTTATTGCTCGTTATATTTATATAAAAAAATCTCCAAACCCCTAATAGGGCTATATGCCACACCTGGTTTTCATTTTAATGACTTTCAGATTCATCAGTGTGATGTAAATAAATAATTAAACCAGTGTTATTGAAAAATTGCAGAAATAAAAACATTTACTGATTAGGAATAATGTTGATTTTAAAATATTTAGAAATTAAGGTAAAAGAATAAATAGGATAAAATAACTCTCACTACCAATTCTGAGAGATAACTGTCAACATTTTGAAGTATTTTCTTCCCCAATTCATGGAAAGTGAAGGCTTCTGAGCTACATGCTGTTCCTCATTCTTTATTCCTGATTTCTGTAATTGGAACCTCTTTCTGGTCCCCCAAATCAAGAACCTGGGGGGCATCTTGGATTTCCCCTTGTACTGTCTCTAAGGATCCTGTGGTGCTGTTGATCTGATCTCTTTGAATATCCTTGTGCCCCATTCCTTATGACCCAGCCCCAGTCCTGTTATCCTAATTAAGTGCCACTCATCTCTAGAAATCCTGCAGCACTTCCTGGCCTCTGGTCACACCCTCTCTACTACTTCCCCTAAATGTTAATCCAAATGATGTTATAATATTTAAATTTGTTCAGGGCTTCAACTCCCCTGATGATTCCCTGGCCTCACTTCCAGACTCCTCTCTTCCCGTCTTCTCAGCTTTGACTTTAGTCCCTCTGCAGCAGTGTCTATGCCATCCTTTTTCTTACTTCCCCAACGGTCACATAAGCTATTCCGTGTACTTTTCTGCCACCATTCGTGAAGCTCCCTCACCCCAAACTAAAACTTGAAGTAGAAAGACTTTTCAATATAGTATGTTTAGGTACATATTTTGAATGGCATTTTCCTTTAGAACTGAACATGTTACCCATGCTGGGTGTACTCTTTTAGCACTTGTTTTGAATTTCCACAAAATGTGGCCCATACTTATGCATTGTAGATAGGTCAGTGAATAATCCTGAATTTCAGTCAGATGAGAATCCTGGAGAAACAATATTTTAAGTAGATTTTTTTTTGAAACAGTCATTAGGATATATGGATTACTATCTGTCATATGCCAGGCATTGGTTTCTGGCTCTCTTGAGTTAGAAAGACATCATCTTTGCTTTCATGGAGCTTGCATTTTGGTGGTAGAAGACACATACTCAATAAGAAGCAATGAATAAGCAAGAGAATTTCACATGGGGATAAATAATTTAAAGCAATAAATACAGCAATGTGATGCGATTGGGTGAAGTCATACCCATTAAAATTGATTGATTAAGTTAGGGTTGTGCTGCTATGTTAAATGTGTATGCCAGATACCTACCAAGTTAGTACCAGTTGTTAGTGAGGGCTGTGCATATTTGTGGGTACAAATGTGGGTATTAGGATTAAAGACTTTTTCAAATGAGTAGGGGATATTTAATTAAGCAAAGGAACCATGATAATGCTTAAATAATTGGATTACTATACAGCACAGTGAGAAGATTCTAGATCACCCCAGAAGTCTGATTGAAGTAAAACATTAAATAGAAGTTGCAGAGGGGTGTATTTTAACTTTATATAGAGAATATATATAAACTGAATTTTTAAAAATTTATTCATCAATACAGTGGATGTGGTGGAATTTCCTGAAAAGGAGAGAGAAGTAACCTGCATAATTTCAAAGGTGCTGAGGTTAGGATTTTTGCTCTAGGATGAACCAAGGAAGGTACCCTGAGAAGGTGCCAGAGCAGAGGACCCTTCAGACGTGGTAGATGGAAAGAGAGATGGCATTTCTCTGGAGAAAGGGCATGTAACAAACATGTAAGAATGTTGACATAGCAGGCAGCAATTTCATGTTGATTGGTTGTAGAAAAAAGAAATAGAGAACAATGTCAGGGGAGAGGGTCTTTCTGAAGAAGAAGAACTCCCTCAAGTGTTGTAGAATTCTGACTGCATTGGTGCTCTGCATAAATACAAGACATCAATTACAGTGATCAATTTCGGTCATAAGTTAATATCAGGTTGGATTGTTTCTTACATTAATATTTTTAGATAATAGTTCTTAGTCCAGGGTACTTGGAATCGTATGCTTACATTTGATTTTAAGCATAAGACTGCAATATGGCAAGTCTTTTTTAATATTCAGAGTTGTTGGCTTTAGCATCATTGTGTTTGAATTGTGGGTTGGGTTGGTCAGGAAAATAACGAAGGAACACGTTTTGCTTCATAACTGCTATTATAGTCATTTACATTGTGGTTGACATTTTGGCAGCACAGATACTAAACTGTGTGCCTTCTGGAACTAAATATAATTAACTTAGTTTCTCAGGCTTAAAAGAAAGGGACCTAAAAAAAAAGAAAAAAAAAGGGACCTGGGCTGGGGAAGTGATTAAATAAGCTTCATTTAAATAACAATAGGTTGCAACAAAATGCATTTACTTTTATTCAAATTATATATGTAAGTTACACTTACATAGTTATAATGTAAGTTATACATTAGACTTAGGTTATTTTTGTGTTTCCTTTTAGCAAAAATAATTTAGTCTCAGTGATTTCAGTTATTAATCCTAGAGAAAGAGTTAAAAATTTCTAGCTTAGGAGGAAGAAAAGTAGTCAAAGTGGAAAATCCCTTCATTTTTAACATTTTCCCAAGAAGCAGAACAGTCATTTCCTAATCTCCTCATAATGCCCTGGAGGCCTTAGACAGATATTACCATTTAAAAAAAAAAGAAAAATAGGAATTGCAGTATGTTTTATAGTACACCAGTGACAAGGAAAATATTAAATCACAAATAAAGTACATTTTTTTTCTTCTGTAAGTCTGTTAGCTGGTAGGTTAATTAATTCTCATCGAAGGGAGATTAACAAGGATATGTAGAATGTTGTGTCTGCTGAGTTTATTTAAACACTGTTATTTCTAAATGAGCCATCTTACATTTTGTCTCAAAGGTGACAGTATATTTACTATGGTCCAGTGCATAAATGCCCACTTGCAAATAGACCTTTTCACACCTGGATGTGTCTTTTTTGAGACATGTGGAAAGATCCTCTCAATGTGTATTCGTTCTTGACTCTGCAGGCTTCAGACGAAGTTGCTTAAAATAAAAGGAAAAAT
This sequence comes from Dolichotis patagonum, assembly GCA_004027295.1. Taxonomy (NCBI): domain Eukaryota; kingdom Metazoa; phylum Chordata; class Mammalia; order Rodentia; family Caviidae; genus Dolichotis; species Dolichotis patagonum. Next base: position 82,195 of record PVJX010005298.1, read on the forward strand.
AAAAAATTTACTTGTTTGAGTGTACATTTGGAAGGTTACAAAAGTTGGGCTAAATATTGATGTTTGCTTTTTTGGGGGGTATTTTTGTCTTTTAATTGGCACATTAATAGGGTACTTCCTTGGGTGAGATCATTTTCTGTGAACTTGGGAAAAACCAGTTTGCCTGTGTGCCAGTGGGCACATGGAAAATACACCATTTGAGCATATATTGTTTTATTACTATGAAAAATTTTAGTAAAATATAAAAATAATAAATGTAATAAATTCTCATCTTTTTGCCCCATACTCTTGTTAGATTCTTGCATTTTCTCTTATTTGGTTCAGGACTTTTCTTTTTTCAAGAAATACAACTTTTCAAATATTCTTGACACGCTCATTCATTCCCCAGAGTTGGCTACTGTCCTGAACACAGTGTTTTTACTTCTCCTACACTTGTTATTCTTTTAACTACAAAATAACTGTAAAAGAAACTACAAAAATGATGTGTCGATATTTACCAACACATCATTTCGTTCATTTTTACATAGCACATTATAGAACTCATTCTTTAGTTTGTTTCATTAATTTGCTATCAGTATTGAGTTGCATCTGAGCTGTGTATAAAGCTCTAGCCCCTTTCTAAGAGTGACTATAGCATTATATTGTACAAATTGCTAGTATTTTCTCAAATCTATTTTCCCATTGATGGGCATTCAAATCATTTCCAAAATTTCTGTTCTAGATAGTCTGTGTACCTTGCTATGATTTCTCCTAAGGAGACTTGAAGGTGAATTTCCCTAAGAGTACTTGGAGTTTCTGGGTTACTTTAACAGTATCCTGCAGTTGTTGCAGTAAATTATTCCCTTCTTGCTGCCTTAAAACAACACAGATTTATCACGTGACAGTTCTGTAGATGAGAAACCTGACATGGGTCTCACCAGGTTAAAATCAAGGTGTGGGCAAGGAGTGTTTGTTCTGGAGCCTCCAGGAGGGAATCCACTTTCTTACCCTGCTGGCTCCAGAAAAAGTGTATGAATGCCTTGAGTCTTGACCTCCTCCATCTGACAGCTAGTGATGCTGAATCTCTGTTGTTCCATAGTCACTTCAGTCGCATCTTCACCAGCTTCTCTACTTCTCTTCTTCTGCTTCTCTATTATTTTATTTTTGTACTGGGGACTGAACCTACAGGCTTTGTACTGATCTATATCCTCAGCCATTTATTATTTTTTATTTTGAGATAGAGTCTCACTAAGTTGCTGAATTGGCCAGGCTGGGCTTGAACTTGTAACTCTGGCGCCTCAGTCTCCCAGAGTGCTTGCGTTACAGGCATGTGCCATTCCTGCTCACTTTTAAGAATCTTTAGGAACATAATGGGCCAGTCTGAATAATCCACAACAGTTTACTGATTTTAAAGTCATTGTCAGCAACTTGATTTCCATCTGCAACCTTAATACCTGTTTGCCATGTAAGGTAACGTTTTCAAAGATATCTTGGTCATCAACATCTGTAGGGGATCGTTATTCTGCCTACTGTGGGCTATTATACATCATCCACTTGATTACATAGTTTTAAATTGCTATTCTAAGTGGTGTCTGTCTACTCACACTCCCTGAAAGTATATGAGAATTTCAGTTGTCCCATACCCTTGCCAACATTAAAATGTTGTCCAGTCTGATGGGGGTGATTTGGTATCTCACTGAGCAGCTCATCATATAATTATTGGCTGCAGAATTTTGTTTTTTGTTCATTGTTGATCTTTCCCCTTCTATTTAAAATTTTTGATGTTTTGTTTTCTTACTTATTTAGAAGTATTACTTAAATAATCCCGTTATTAATTCTTTGTTGATTATTTTCAATATTTTTCTCTAGTCTGGTTTACCTTTAAGCAAGTGTTTCTTTTACTGCATAAAGGTTTTAATTTCATAGTTGACATTTCAGTCATTTGTAACTCAAAGTCATAAAATTATCCTTTTTTTCTTTAAATGTTTGTATAACTGGGCAAAACGTTTTGTTTAATAATTTCTTTTCTTTCTGTCTGTCTGCCTCTCTGTCAGAATGTAGCAATGTTAAAAAAGTCTGATTAACTGGACTGGCTTAGTTTGACAGAGGCTACAACTGAGAGATGTATCATTTAAATATTGATGGGTTTCTGAAATGTTATTGCCAGAAGAACTTTCTAAATGATCTGGTCTGAAACTGATGCCCAGAGAGACAGGGAGTGGCAATTCTAAAAGTACTTGTTTTGACACAGTGCCTCATGCACACATTGCACTCTGTTACCTTTGTTGCCTGAAGAACCTGCTTTACCTTGAGAAGAAATTTTATACTACTGAAAGATTAATTGTCTTGGAGTAAGTAAAGTAACGCATACATCCGTAAAAATAAAACCTGGAAAGTGCTAGAGGTTTTCATGAGAAGGTAACAAATCATTTTGCTTCTAAATGTCCTGAGAAAAGGGCAATATCAGAAGCAAGAAGTTCATTACTGTGATCTTTAACTCTTCGTCTTCCTTTATTGATGAGAGCGGGATTATAAGAATACTATATTATCAGTTTTGTTGAGAATTGTCTAGTTTCTCTAGAGTGTCATACTTTCTTTTGGAAAGCTTCTGTCACAAACATGCCTCTTGTGTGGAGCAGGAGCTGGAAAGGAAACTTCAGTTAGTAAAGTCCGGTGACCTGTATTCATCCATATCACACATGGGATCATCTGTCCTGCCCCTCCTCCAAATAAGTAACGTAATTTATTTTCCTGGTTTTCGTCAATTATCGGACACTCTGAGCTCAGGGCTAAAATTAAGTGCATTTCTTTTGCCCCAGAAAAGTATATTAAGTTTTTTTCACTATTTTCTTTTTCTTGAGGGAGTGTTGCAGAGGAACTTTAGAGTGAGTGACAGTTGACAAAGATGCGGTTGCCTGGCAACTGGCAATTTAAATAACTAGAAATTGATATGGCTTACCAACTTGATAAACATCAAGGACTTTAATATACTCTGAAGGACTGCTACAGATGTTGCATTGAGCTATTTATATGTGTTGATCTGTCTCAGTCTATTTTAATATATGCATATATATATGCATAATTTTTTCCTGCAGAACTGGGATATGAAAGCAAAAGCTGTATTTCTTCCCCTATGTGACATTAATAGAAGTTGCCTGCAATAATAATTGTTCTAGCTTCCTTGTTTTTATTTAGATGTCAGTTTCAAATCGGACTTTTTCACTTAGTGGGAATAACTGTCCCTTGGATCGAGTGCTGATTTTGAGTTCTAACATTGTATTTTTAATCATTAATTATTGTTACCTTAGTTTTGCAGGTGTTATAATTTGGAGCTCTTCTCCATTTGTTGAAAAGGATCTGTAGTTGCTCTTGATTCTTTACACAGATGAGCTTTTTTGGGGATAGCTGTCTGTGCCCTCAAATCTAGTGTAAGTAGACAAACTGTAACAGAATATAATCCATCTAAACAGAGTGGTGAGAATAATGTAGATTTTAAATCCTGTTACACTATTAACGATATCGTCTGCCTTTTTTTAGGCTATTCCTCCCCTTTCACTCCCACAGGGTGCGCTGCACATTTTAGGTCCCACTAACTCCCTCAGTTTTTAGATTGGGGGAGCAATCTACCTACTATTTACCTCAACTGGTTCTGAACCTTCTGACTCCTGGCCTTGATCTTGAGAGTTGTATTCCTTTACCTATAAAAGCCTCAAGGTTTTCCTTCGTTATAGCTGAGTAGTTCTCTACTGCACAAACGTATCATGCTGTTTTGTATTGACTGATTTTATTTGAATCTGTTATGACTGATAGTATCAAGTCTAAGAGTAGAGGCAACTATACTGAAGATGACAAGATTCACTAGGATACCCACTCTGGTTTGATTATTACCTGCTTTTGAAGTCTTATAATGTCTCCAATGTTTTGTTTTTATTAATATTATTATATACTGTTGAGACTTCATAGTAACCATTGTAGATCACCTTGTATTGTGGTTTTATATGACTTTTTCATTTCAGATTTTCCTAGGAATTTGTTTTGTTTTGTCTTGCTTTGTTTTGTTTTCCCCTCTAATACAGAAAAGATAGATATACATGTAGAGACTCATGTATGCGTAGAACTTATAAACAGTTTATGAGAACCAATTATATAACGCATGATGAAATGAACAACTACTTTGAAGGAAAAGAGACACTACAGTACCCAGTGCTGATTGTGGAGCGTCATGGTATGAAATCCAGCAATACTATTATTCTTTGTTCAGAGTAATTTTAGCCTGTTTTGTTTTGTTTAAGTTCAACATACATGAAGGTATGGACAGCTGTTTTGAAGAGAATGAGAGACACTATGACAGCCATTGTTGGCTTCCCTATTGTCTGGTCTTGAAGACTTAAAACCCCTTCCTCATCTTGTTTGGATCAGTTTAATACCATTTTGTTTGATATGAATTCACTGTGTGTGAAGATATGGACAACTATTTGGACAAAAACAAGAGATAATATGATAGATAGTGAAGATCTCTGATTGTGTTGCTTTGAAACTTATGTCTCTTACATTGCTTTCTTGTGTTCTGTTTTGTTTTGTTTTGTTGTATTTAATTTTACCCTCTTTAAAATAAAAAAAATAAAAGAAGAAAGAAATAATGAGCTTTAATAGGAGTGGCTGTGAGTGAATTAGCTTAATTTATTAGCCTATTTTACTAATGGGATCATCAAGAGGCTTAATGTTTTCATGGGCCAGTTAGCTTCCTGGAGCAGGTGAACTCGTCTTTGCAGTCTCTTTGACCCTCAAGTGAGCATTTTTCACATAGCTCTGCTGAGGAATGACAGAAAAGTTGTGGTCTATATAGCACCCAGAGAGTGCCCCCTACTGGCAGGAGGTCAACATTTTGCATATTTTGCATATAAATAAATGATATGTTTGAGAAGCAGCCTGTATAAAATTCTTCCCTCTTATTGGGTATGGATTGTGCTACATAAAACAATCAATGATCAGCTGT
>PVJX010005299.1:0-86605 GCA_004027295.1 Dolichotis patagonum
CCAGAATCCCATTGGGCTGCTTTGTTTTTGGCTTAGCGTAGAAGATATTTCCCAGGTTCTATTTTGATCCTCCTTTTACACAGTGACCTGCTGCTGAGTGGTAGCATCCACCCCATGCTTCAGAAGCTGCCTTGTATCAACCGGTGACTCTCCTAGCTGCGTCTCAAACCAGACCTCTCTCCTGTTTGATGTCTCTCCTGTTTGATGCTGCATCGTAGGACTCTCTGGACATGCCTGTCACTCATAGCGCTCCCCACACTGAATTTGTCATCTCTTCTGTCTTCTACTACGTTTCCCAGGCCTGAAAACTGGGCTTGTTTCGCATTTTCATCGTCTACATCTAGATAAGCCAGCCCTCACCACTGTGTTTTCTACATTTTTCTTCATTCCAGTGACCTCCATTTCTCCTGACCAGTTCAGTCACCGCGAATGATACAGCAACTTCCCGAATCCTCTCCTGTATCTCATCAGGCCCCTTCCCTATTTAACCCTGCTAATTCCTGATGCCCTCAGGTTAAAGTTCCTTTTGCCCTGTGTCACCTAATTCATCAGGCTCAGCTGTTTCCATTCTCAGCCGCATTGAACTATAGGCGACTCCTTATTTGTAAGCCGCCGTGCCCTCTTGCCACTGAGCCTTCCCGCCTGCACCTCCACGCTTCTTTATGTGGCAGTGCCACTTCTGTTGAGGAATCTTCCTTTACCTGCCTCATATGAGACAAATATCCCTGTTTGACCCCATGGCCCACAGCAAATGATCCTTAAATTTCTGCACTTCCCTCTGAACTGTGAGGTCTTCGAGAATATGGGTCAGATTTCTCTATCTTGACTTTGAAACTCTTGAATGGCAATATTTTAACCATATATCTCATGAAATGATTTCTCATTTTTATTTTCAATTCCCTTGGTTACCCTGATCTGTCTTTGGGGCAATTCAAATTGAAATGATGCTAAGTACTGGAGTGGACTTTTCTAGAGTGTAGTTCTGTGGATTCCATCCCAGTGACCAGTGAGGCTTGCAGCCACCCCATCGCAGAGTGTGGCCTTCACACTAAAGTGCTCAAACGCTTGACCTGGGGACGATGATATATACTGCATAATATGGAACAACGGAAATGATGTTAACTTCCTAGCTTTTTCTATTTTTAATCGTGTCATAATTCTGTTGTAATGTTTCTCTTTCTTTCCTGGCCCTCCCTTTCAGGGGAAAAGCTCATGCGATTCAGCTACCCAGATATTCATTTCGATATGAACTTAACCTATGAGAAGGAGGCTGAGCTGATGCAGTCTCACATGATGGACCAAGCCATCAACAATGCAATCACCTACCTTGGAGCTGAGGCCCTTCACCCTCTGATGCAGCACCCGCCAAGCACAATCGCTGAGGTGGCCCCAGTTATAAGCTCAGCTTACTCTCAGGTCTATCATCCAAATAGGATAGAAAGACCCATCAGCAGGGAAACCTCTGACAGTCATGAAAACAACGTGGATGGCCCCATCTCTCTCATCAGACCAAAGAGTCGACCCCAGGAAAGAGAAGCCTCTCCCAGCAATAGCTGCCTGGATTCTACTGACTCAGAAAGCAGCCATGACGACCACCAGTCCTACCAAGGAAACCCTGCCTTAAATCCCAAGAGGAAACAAAGCCCAGCTTACATGAAGGAGGACGTCAAGGCCTTGGATACCAAGGCTCCCAAGGGCTCTCTGAAGGACATCTATAAGGTTTTCAATGGGGAAGGAGAACAGATAAGGGCCTTCAAGTGCGAGCACTGCCGAGTCCTTTTCCTGGACCATGTCATGTACACCATTCACATGGGTTGCCATGGCTACCGGGACCCACTGGAATGCAACATCTGTGGCTACAGAAGCCAGGACCGTTACGAGTTTTCATCACACATTGTTCGAGGGGAGCACACATTCCACTAGGCCTTTTCATTCCAAAGGGGACCCCTATGAAGTAAAGAACTGCACATGAAGAAATACTGCACTTACAATCCCACCTTCCCTCCGATGTTGGCATATTTTTTTTAATATTATTACTGTCAATTCTTATTTTGTGGACACAGTGTCGTTTGCTCTACCTAATTATGATAAGGAAGAAACAGAAGAGAGAAGGGATGGGGATATTGTTTCCTGACAACTTGGCTTGTTTATTTTGTGGAAATTTAAAGCAGTCTATTTCTACACAGATATAAAACATATCGTGCTTTGTAAAATCACTTGATTCGTATCGTTTAACCTGAAATATTTTAATTTGCCACTGATGTTCAGGATTATGATTGAAGGCAGGAATTTAGAGTTTTCTGGGTAGGACTTTGGCAATGTAAAATGGTATAAGTAATTTTACTCTTCAAAGAACTTGCTTCAAAATGTAAACCGATTTTTTTGTTCTTAGAGATCATGGAACATAAAATACATCGTTGTTTTCAACAGTAACTCCTAGGAAGAGTTGAGTTGTGGGTTCTATGTTTACTTCCCCTATGGAATTAATAATTCAGTATGTTTTACACTGTACCATAATAGCAAAACTTTTAAACTACAGGAAGTTAAGGACCACTATTTACATCTGAGGTCCTTTGATCTTATTTTTCTAAACTTAAGCACTGTTTTTCCATAGTTTTGATGACTGGCATTTTATAGACACCCTGGCAGCCTTACTTTTAACACCTTTAACAAATAGTATTTTTATGTAGTTTTCAGAATAACATATGGTCTAAGAGTAGATAACAGGCAGTCATTTCCAGGAGGGACTTCTACTTTTCATAAATTTGTTTGAGACTTTTTTTTTAAGTTATAATGAGATGGCAGCATAGTATACATATTTTTTTCTAAAAGTATGCTTATGATTGTTGCTTTATCAGCATTTAATCAGTGTTAACCAGTCAGCAAAAAAAAGATATATATATATGATATATATATGATATATATATATGATATATATATAAAATTAGGCTAACAGTAGGGGGAAAACTCCACTTAGAAATCCCTTTTCCGGTATTTCTCTTCTCACTGGTTCAGACTCTGCCCACTCAGTGTTCTGTCCGTGGTCTATTCCTCTTTTACTCTTGGAGTAGAAGGTCTTAAAGGTCTTTTAGAGTATCCTCAGAGCAATTGCTAATTTGACCTGAATGTGAGAACTTAAACCCTGTAAGATCATTGAACTAGGGCTATTTATTCTAGTATTTCTTGAGTAATATTTACTCCTTTTGCTGCAGAGAAAAGGGAACTTCTTTGTAACCTGTACTGTGGACTACAAATCAAAAAAAGAAACAGCTGAGTTTGTTCTTACCGTCTTGGAGTCTAAAATGTGACAAAGCCTTTAAGCAAAGGTCCTGCACACACATTTTCCTGCTTCAAAAACATGACTATATAGGTCCTTCTCATAAATGAATTTCAGTATCTTAGTGTAGAATTTGCCATCTTTTAATTCAGACATGACATGTGTTTCCATATTTCAGGCGTAGATTTTAATTCCCTTCATGTGGGTGCTCTATTCTTTTCAGTCCAGTAGCATTATGGGGAGAAACCAAGTGATGTATCATTGGGCTTTTTTTTTAAGGTTTTTTTTGCGGGGGACAGGGGTACATCTCTAAGGCAGAAGTTGCTACTTGTATTTTGAAAAAACAGACCTAACCATGACTGGATTATTTGATAGCCACTTGTGAATACTGAAATTCTGTTAAGTAGTAATTAATAACTGCTCTACAAAGCATTAAATAGGATCTGAAGCTGTTTATTATAGTGTATATGAGATACAATCTCATATATATACACTTTGTATATATATGAGAAGTATCAAGCCTAGAGACCTATGGATAGGTAAGGAAGTCTAGCTCCAGTACTGCTCTTAACCCATTTTTCTGGTTTACCGTTTGCTTATTTAAGCAGTTTCTAAGCACTAACACAGCTAGAACTAGGTAAATAAAAAAACAGTTATGAATCAGCTTTCTCTTACTAGTCCCTAACATGATTATTTTTGAAGAAATGTCCAAACTGTTTCTTTACATCCAAGACAACACACCAAAACAGAGATATGTAAAATGTCAGCTGTCGGGTTTTTCCTGCATGCCTTAGTACATTACACACTCACAGTTTATTTGAAGAAAAAGTATCTGAGACTTCTTCTCCTCTACCTACTTATTCTAACCCCTGCCAAATTGTAATTGAAATGGCATTCTTTTTCCTTTTGGATGACGTAAATCATTTTAAATTCCTGAGCTTGTGTTTTGCTGCAATGTATGGAAGCATTTGGATGCTAATCAATATAGTCATAATCTTGACCGTGGATGAATATGCATGAATTTCCACTGGCATCATCAATAGATTTTGTTCCTGTTTTTTTTTTTTTTTTCTTTCCACTCCAGCATTCAAACGATCACACGCCTGCTGTCCTGCGGTAAAGCTGAGTTTAGGGGGACCTCAGGAGCTGTGTAGTCCTCAGTGAAGTACTGACACACTCTCCTTTTCTGATTTCATCTTGTTGAGCAACTTAGTTTATTGACAGGAGTTAATAGATTGTGAGAATGTATTTGCTACAAGTGTATGCCTGTATTTTCTTGGCTTCATGGTATGAGGAACAGAAAGACTTGGTGGGCTAAGGTGTGTCAGGGACAAATGAGGACAAGGTCAGTTGCCATTTGTGGGTTAGAAAGAATTTTTGTGGACATAGTGATTTCTGAAAAGCTCTGGATGGCTATATTTGCATGCTTCTTCCCAAAAGTACGCATGCAACATGGTAGCTCCTATAAATAAGTATGAGGGTCAGGCACCCAATAAATCAAAAGTTTTACATAACAGTTATATGCCCAATTTATTTAGATGAGCTTTCACAGTGGAGAGAGTATTTGAGGGGCATAAAAATGGGTTATCCTCTATATTTTCCAGTTTGGCAAAAATTCAGAAATTCATCACATTGCTTTGCCCTAATTTTGCCCAGATTTTTTTTGTTTCCAGTTCTTTTTGGAGAAGTATGCTGGCTCTCTCTGATGATGAAGAATCACCTTTTAAAAGCCATTCTGAACATGGATTTTTAAGTAGTGAAAGTGTCCAGGGAGGAGGCAGATTGGAAGAAAGAGATTTGAAGTGTTGCAACATTCCATTGAGAATTTTCTGGAGAGAAAAAAAATGGGAGACCGAGAGCAGAGAGTTCTGATTTGGAACAAACTGGGAAGTGTCTGCCCTGCAGTATGTAGGGGCAGTTGTATGTACGAGTCACGGTGTGTGTGTACATGTATATCACAGTCTATGAAAAGAAGCAGTTTGAGTTACCAGATACGTTACAGGGACAGTTAAATTTATAGTTGATACTTGAGACATTAGCTTTACTTTTCCACATTGTATTAAGAAATAGTAAGGAAGTTATTAGTGTATCATTAAGGCTGGTGGCAATTACTACACTTAAGTCTTGGCTCTTTATTATCTATTTCCAGAACAAAATGAAACAATGAAAATCAACGATTTTAAGCCAGTTGATAAAAACTTAAAGAAATGCAAAATTATTTGTTGAATAGGACAGAAATACAGAAATTCAGCAAACTTGTTGACAAAAAGAGTATTTTCATGTTTTTTTTGTTTTGTTTTGTTTTTGGTACGGGGGATTGAACTCATGACCTCGCATTTGCCAAGCAGGCACTTAATGCCTCTGAGCTCATCCCCCGGCCTGAGCTTTATTTGTAGTTTTTGTATCTCAGCTACACACCTCATAAGAGCATGAAGTCTTTAGATTTTATAAAAGTTTACCAAAATTTACCCCGGAGAGGGCATTCAGATGAAAATTATATTTTAAATATTTTCTAAATCTTATTTTACCCTATCTCGAAAATTATTGATAGGGTAGAAAAGGAGCAGAAAAGACTAAAAAATTACAAACAAAAATTGTATCCCCTCCACCCAGAGCATAAGACTAAGAGGTACCAGCTATGATATTTTCAGTTGTTCATTTTGAAAAAGTGATGTTACATTTGTGGTTTTCTTCAGTTGTATTTTATATATTATTTAAATAAGAACTATTTATATGATTACTCTACAGCAGAAAACTCTCTGAATCCAAAAGAAAAATAAAAAGTGAGGGGTAAAATTGAAGTTTGTATATATATATGAGTTATTTTAGAAATATTTTTAATCCTCCAGTTTCTGCAAAATAATTAAAATATACAGAACTGGTCTCTTAAAATCTTGAATTTAATGTATTGAATCCTTTTTTAAAATGTTTTATATCGGTGCCTTTTTAAAATGCATTGAGAGTGTTGATTAGCTGTTTTAGCTCTTCAACACTTTTATTCTGTATTTTTTAAAAATCATTTAAAATTGAGTGCTATATAATTCATCTTTGTGTATTTAGGGCACAACTGCAAAAGCAATTTCTAATACAGAAAAACTTTCAGCTCAGCTGTTACAAGGAAATTTGAAACCAGATTTTAGTATCTTTTCAAGATTAAACAGGTAAAATACAGCATGAAATTTTAAACTGTGAACTGAATTATGGTATATTGCTTTTGTTTTGTTTTTATGGAAGAATAAGGATTTATTAGCAGAATTTTTTGGAAAACAATATACAGTATTGCTTTGGATTTCTACCCCCAGACTATTGTTATTCTAGTCTTGAAACTGTCTTCTAATCCATTATTGTTTTATGGAATAATGTGTAAAAAGCAAGCAATTTTCCTTAAAACAAAACAAAACTGAGCAGTCATATCACATGGCTATTCTCCAAAGCATAATCTCAAGTGGTTTAATGCCATAGCTGTGTATTACTTGCAGTGGATGCGTTAGGATATGACAGCTTTAAAAAAAAAAAAAAAAGCTGCTGGTTATATAAAGCAAATGTCATATGACCAAGAAGCTGTGATATGCTAGTGTTTCTTTTTCTCATAATGTATTGCTAGGCCAAATAATGACACCTTGGATATTTTTTACACGTATTGCAGAGACCTAAATTTTTGGAACTTCTATAAGGTTTTTATGAAACATTCCGTTTGTAGCTTTTTAGGCTTATTTTTGCTGTACTGTAAGTTTTCACAGGCACTCATAGAAATTGGTTCACAGTTATGTTTATTGGGCTTAATCTCCCATAATGTTGCGTTTGTACATTTTCTGTATAAATTTGTTGTGAATTACCCTTTTTCCCGTACAGAGAGTGGTACGTCAGTGACTAGTTTTCTAAGGTGTCCTTTTTATTGTGAATAACATATAAAATTTTGAGGCCCTGTGCTAAGTCACGTAAGGTATAGCACACAGCTTCCTGTAGGTACAGATAAAACCAGTTTGCAGTGACCCGGGCTTCTGCATTACCTCAAGTGACCAGTAACAAGCCCTTCCTGGACAGGTGAAGGTCACCAAATCCCCTCCTATGCACTTAGCGAGACTTCATATCATTTAATTTACTGGAAATGGATTTTTAAAACAAAAACAGGTACACTGTAACAAGAGAAGGAAACCGGTTTTGTTCTTTGTTATTTTAAGTGACTCTATTTCTGAAACTGTGATTTAGAACATTTGACTGTGGAGAGCTCCTATATCTTGAATACACTCCGGTCTCCTGGGGTGTGACTCTGGTCACCTCTTCCTTTCCTCTCTGTGCCCCTCCCTTCTGTCATCAGCTCTGGAAGTCTTTGCCTCTCTTTCCTCCTCCTGGTTTGAGGATTAAGTAAGGTCAGCTCTAACTTCCAATTCATTGATCCCTTCAGTCTTAATTTTTGGTGACTTTGGTTGCTGTGTAATCTGCTGGCGTATTTTTATACTCAAGTGTAGTTTTGTAGTAAAGAGAAAAGTGGTTGATGGAGAGAAGTAAGCTGTGTAATCCTTGTGTAATTTCCACTCGAAAGTGTTGGGTACCTAAAACAGGACTCCATGTGTTTGCCTTCCTCCTTTTTTTGTTGAATTTTACATTCTTGGTTGATTTTCCTCTGAAACTGTAAATCATGAGAGATTAGACAATTTTTGTAAGTATTTAGAAAGATGTTAAAAACATAAAATGAAGAGTCTTAACTTTCTCCCCATTGGGAGAAAAGTGCTTTAACATTACTATAATAATATTCCAGATGTGGAGGGGGTCCCAGGCCCCATAATCGCTCTTAATAGTTGGAGCTTTTAGACCATGTGTTATTTACAATCTCAGAATGATTGTTCCTGCTTTTTAGTTTAAAAGATACTCTTTTTGTACAAGTGCAATACTCCCCTTGAAGTCTTAAAAACTATGGTGATTTTTGTTCTCTTCCGACCTAATCTTTCTTTCATTAATGACCACACACACACACACACACACACTTGGGAAGTTGTAGCCTATTAAAGAACACAACAAGCAAAGAGAGAAACGCTTCACAATCAAAAGATGAGAGAGCATAGAAACCACCCGTCTGACCCCATGGTCTTTAGTTAGGCTACATTTCCTTTAAATTAGTTATCTTTTGCCTCAGAAGTGTATCTTAAAGGGGAAATTCTGGCAGACTGCATTTTCTTCTTAGGCCTTTATCTAATGCTGTAAGCGAAGAAACATATTTAGTATTCTTATTTCATTTCTCTCGTTTTGGAAATGAATTTTTAAATAAAACAAAGCACCTAGGTCAATTTTAAACACATATCACCTTATTGGAGATAAAAATTTTTAAATATTTAGAACAGCCCTGTTTTCATAACAAATTTAAGAGGTATTTTTCATATCATACATATTTATATGCAGTATGCTGGTTTTCTTTTTTTTTTAATACCTATGTTCCTGTAGTAAAACTGCTGTAATGTAAATACATGTTTTGTTTAAAAAATAATAATAATAACATTTTTTTCGGCATTTCTTTGAAAGGCAGTTACTGCTTTGTACAGTATATGTCTTGGCCATTTAAAATGTTTTTTCTTTAACAATACCAAAGGTGATTAGACTATTTTAAAGACTAATTGCTTGACAGTTTCTAGGATATTTTGAGTTTTAGAAGCAAAATGAAAAAAAAAAAGGTCAAACCAGTAAACCTCATTTTTTTCAAACTAATAATTTGAGGAGATAAAAACTATTGTTTAAAAAAAGAAAAAAATATATATATATATATAAATGTATGTAAAATTAAAATTCCAGACCTTGTATGTCAGGTTTGCTCAGTGTAATGTAGTTTTTATTTTAGGCTCAAATACCATACCTCAGAAAATGGGGTTTACTATGGAAATGCTGAAACAGTCTTTGCAGGTTGGTGACAAGCCACTCTGCTGTATACTGATTTGGAGACCTCTGCTAAACCGCTGATCAATGCAGACTGAAATGTGGGACTTGTATTTTGTTTTTAACCTACACACATACATGCTGTGTGCATATATGTGGGTACTATGTATATGCGTATGAGTGTTGTACATGCATGTGTGAGTGTGTGTCTGTATGTGTGTACACTAAAGCTGCAGAGACTTTGTAATACTTTGTGAAAAGGATTATATTATAAAGGTTTGTACTGTCTTGAGTGCACAGCTACTGGAATAAATTTAGGGAATCTCAGGAACAAGCATATAATTTGTCCAAGATTTATTTCTTCTCAGAAGTGTAAGTGCAGTTTTTAATTCTGTATATTATTTAATATTTTACCAATAAAATAAACTTCTGACAAAACAAAAGTTTGCTATAAAAACTTTCTGGTGCAAATTGTGTGCATGAACACACTTTCCAAATACAGAAGACCGAACCGTGGCCAGGCAGGCTTATTTAAACTATTTGCCATTGTGTATATGCCCCATTTCTTGTACTAGAGCTTGGATACATGTGGTCTCAACAATTTTAATCTCAGTCATTGCTCAGCCTCCCTCCTTCTGTGAAGGCCACCAGAAGAGAGCACACAGGATTCCGTGGCTTGCTAAGGGTGACCTCTGGGTTCACCAGAGTTTCCATATTAAATGTTTTACCTTTTCAACAAATACAAGCACTATCTGTGTCAGAGGCCTAAACCCTTTTAAAAACAGAAGAGATGGGAACCAAGTGAGCAGAAGTGCGGCTTGTGCCGGGGTGCGCAGTGAATCGTGAAAGTGGTCCGTGAAGTGGGCAGGAAATACTAGAAACCAGCATCACTTAGAAATCAAGATAAAATTGAGGCTTTCAGTTTCAGAGGTTGTTGAATAACAGGACAAATGGTGGAAACAGACATGATACAGTGATCCAGACATCGTAATTCCACATAAAAATGGATAAGAGTAATAGGGAGATCCAGATATAGAATCTGTCTGAGAAAAGTAAATGTTAGTCCTGCTTTTTCTTCATGTCACTCCTACTGCTTTATAATCCCAGATTATATAAATCGTAAGAATCAAGTTTTAAATTTAGCAGCCCGTTCCACTTCCTGGTACACTGTCACTGTGTACAGACAAACCTCATTTTTTGGATTTTACAAATACAGTTTATGTTTTGCCATGAGAGATCCGCTTTGTTACAGCTGTCTGCAGAACCAGAAATGGAAAAGGCACATCTGAGCCCATTTTCCTTAGCTTCAGCTCTTTCATCTCCCATGCCAGTGTGAAGTTTGCTATCACATTTATGGTAACTTCGGGTTTTCCTTTACTGATGTGTATTTCCAGAATTTCATGGTTATTTATCACATTCTCTAATAATCATTCTACATTTAAATTTTACATTCTACAAAGAATGAAAAATACTACAAATTCAATTGGAATTTTACTTTTGACTATACCGACCTAATTTTGGAGAGGAGATTAAATTGAGGAAAATAACAGCAAAAGGGAATGAATTTGCCAAATTATGATTGTACTAAGTTTATGAAGCATCCTTTCATCATGACCAAGAAACATCAAATTCTGTCATATGGTACCAGCAGGAACCAAATGAAAAAATACTTCTAAAAAAGTCATCTGTTTTTGATTTGTCCATAAAAAGAGTCAGAATTGGAATCTTGCTATGTTTGCAAGATCCTCTCAGTATGCTCAATCCAAAGGGCTCTTCTGATGTATGAGCTCCATTGGCAGGAATTTAACTCTTTTCATAACTTCAACTCCTGCTACTGCTCATTAGCATTTTAGAGATCTACCTCCTGTTACTGTACCTCCTGTTACTCGGGGGTCCTAAGTTCCAATGGAAGCCCTTTTTGTGTGTTTTTAGTTAACAGTGCTATTGAAAATCCCCAGTATATTCTTTTAACTTCTCAGTAGGTGTTCCCACAAGACTAACTAACATCTGGTGAGTTTGAATTTTCCTATCAATACCTAATGGATATGTTTTCATGAACTACCATGATGGATAAATGGGAGAAACTGACAAAGTGATTCAGACATCCATAATTCCATAAAAAAATGGATAAAAGTGAAGAGATCCAAAGATACGCTCAGTCTCACAGTTGTTAGCCTTTTTTCTTCCCCTATCATTCCTCTGCTTTATAATCCCAGATTATGTCTTGCCTCAGACCAACGGTCTCTAACCTGACGTTGTCCAGCCACACAAATCCCTTGAAACTGTACATGTAGATACTGCCCGTGTCAGTGCTGAGTTGTTTGTTCCAGAAGCCATTGGAAGAGCCAGATGGGCCTGATCCCCAGACTAATGGGAACATCTATGAAGAAACAGGACTTTTAAATGTTTCAGGAAGAACCAAAGGTACAAAGGAAGCAAAAGAAAGGTGTTTGTGCTGAGCACCGCTATGCCTGAAACTGAAAGGGAGGAGTCATCTCCTGTTATCGTTTTAATAAAGCTGAGATCAGAATTAGCCGGCTCCACCTGGAGTGCTTTGTAAACCTTCACTCGGAAGTAGAAGAATTTAAGTGACAGGGAATAGCAAGAGTAGATAATGCTCTGGGACAAGAACTGGTTCTGGCTTGGCGGACAGAAACGTTGAGAAGACCCTGACTTAGGACAAAACCTACAAATGGTAAAGGAGTCTCCAACTCTAGCACACATACTTAAAAAATAGGATGGGGAGCCGGCTTTTAGCCATTAGAGCAATGAAAGTAGGTAC
The DNA here is from genome assembly GCA_004027295.1 of Dolichotis patagonum. NCBI lineage: Eukaryota > Metazoa > Chordata > Mammalia > Rodentia > Caviidae > Dolichotis > Dolichotis patagonum. The sequence continues at coordinate 11,925 of PVJX010005299.1, forward strand.
CTGGAATAGCCCAGCTCAAGAAATGAAGTCATCACGCCTGCCTGGTAAGCATGAGGTCATGAGTTGGATCCCCGGTACAAAAAAAAAAAAAAAAAGAAATGAAGTCATCCTCTTTTTTTCTCTTTTACATTTTTCTCTCCTTCCCTGACTTTTCTCATTGCATCCTGTAATTCCTTTGTGTTTCATTCTTTCTCTGCATCCTCCTCATCTTTACTTCTCTACACCAACCCTTTTCTTCTCCACCTCCCTTCTCTACAGAACGTTTTACCTTTAGCCACTATGTATTTTTAACCCTGTTACAATTCTGATTACTCTAAAATGCAGTTTCTCTCAGTATGAGTAATTTAATGAAACCAGAATATGTATGAATTCTCACATCCTTTGTTACAATAACATACAAATTATCAATTGACTTTATCCAGTTCCCTCTCAAAATACTGATGGAAATCTTATGATACCTTCATTTTATTGGCAAGTAAACAGGTTCAACTTGGTTATAGTTTTTTTTAATAAATATTCAAAATCAATGACAAATGACAAAACTAAGACTAGATACTAGTTCCAGATATACTTAGTCCAGCATTTTATTTTCCTAAACCACTTTATTCAGTATTTGACTGATAAATTTTACTAATAAGGGGAAAGAGCAAATATTACAATGTAGTGGATATCAAATTCCAACACGCATACTTTAATGTTTTTGCCTATTCTGATTTTTAAATAGAATGATCCCAAATGAACCCATTGAGAGTCAGGAGAGCAGAGAAATAACAGTATTAAGTAGGACAAAAATGACCTGAAATTAAAATGTTACTGCAGAAATTTTTGAAAATGAAAAATTTATAAATTGATCTAAATCCTCATATTTATACTTAATAAGCATAGGATTTTGATTGTTTATAAATTTTCCTTCACAACTGATAAAGAATTTATCAGTAAAGAATTTTACTCTTTTGTAAATTACTCTATCCATAACCCTGACTCTTTTTAGTTCATTATAAAATGTAATTTCCAGTGTTTATACTTTTTTCTGACTTCCCTCTCCACTAAAAAACCTTGAGATGACTCATAATCAATATGTGAATTTATCAGAACTGGAATCTCTGATCATTATATCCAAGTGTTTTTGGTGAGATAATTGTCATTTTATGTCTTCCAAATTTAATAAGCACCCTGGCATTGTGTTTATTCCTCAAAGGTTCTAAACCCTGTCTGCAAATTTATCTCCTTATCCTTAATTTTTTACCATAAAGCAATGCCAGTATTTTTCCCACACTGAACTGTATGCACTGTAGGGTGATAGAATTGCCAAAAGTCGACCTTGTGTTCATCTGCCCTTAGGAAGGAGACAGCTACTAGCTCTTGGAATTTTGTGACTTTCACCTGAAAATTTCTCCAGTCTTCAGGAATGCTGTAGTTATACTTACTATCTTTTACTTCTTGTCTTCTACAGTGTAAGTAAGTTTCCTACTTTGCTTTTTCTTTTTCTTTTTTTCTTTCGGCCTCTCAACAGTCTATTCTTTGTCTTCACACCCCACCTCCCTTTCACTATTTATTTATATCAGATTGTACCATGCATACCTATTACTATCAAAGCCAGAGGGGCGCGGGGGATTGAGACAACAAATGACTCAATTTTTTCCAAACTCTCAGCCAAATTGTTTTTTACTCACCTAACAAATGACAGTTTGGCTCTACCATGGCACCAATACATTTTCCAAGCTACAAGGATAAGCCCAATGTGTTCCGTTTCCCTCTTTAATGTTTTGACAAGTCTGATTATAGTTAAGAAAGTGATCACTTGGTCACATCACAAGCATGAAAAACACTGCTGTAGGCACTGGTAAAGGGGAAAGAAAGAGCACCTTATTTGCGTAGAAGAATGCAACTAGCTTTCCTGGCTCTTTAAGATAGAAAGTAGGGCACTGCCTAATTCTCTTGAAATAAAAATGAACTCTATAGAAATATAGAGTTGAAATTCTAAAGTTTGCACACAGTATCATCAACAACTGGATTATACTGACCTAGTATCCATCTTGATAATAAAAATACATTCTTGACTTTGTAAAAATTAAACATTGAGAGATTCTTGTGATAACCCTACCCTTCTGCAAATGCTTTCGTGCTCATATTTCGCACTGAGTAGTTTATCTTTGTAGTTTCGATTAAAAGGATTTTTTTAAAGTTTCATACGGTGTGCTGTTTGAGATATATAGAAATTTGCTAACATTACAGCAATATAAATGATTTAGATGATATAATTTCTTTTTTTGTTTTTTAAATGAGCAATTTGTCATATGTTAGGCTATCCTATATGCATCGATTAGTAATATTATATTCCTATATTGACTGACAGAAAACATGGCATTAGTCCAACTCAAAAATAAAAGCATTTTACCACCAGAAATGGAAAAGGAATGAGAGATACATGTTTTAATGTGATAATGCAGTTCATATTATTACCAGCAGGTCTTGTCAATTACATTTCCACAGTGTATGTAAGTCACCACTAGAAGTTTGTAAGTAGCTTTGGGCAACGCTAGTGTTCATAGAATTTGACACATAGCAGTGCAATGATCAGTGTCCATCCACTGCTACTGGACAATGAAGGTCACCCACAATAATACCAGCACAGGATGAAGGTGAAACTAATACTTACTCACAAGTCATTACATTTTAATTCTGTGGACTCTCTAGTGTCTATTTATTTGCTGTTTGTTTTTTGGTGGCTGAACTCTAAATAATCCTTGTATTTCTCAGAAGCAAAGCTGTTTTCTATTTTTCTTACTTTTAAGTAAGACTTACTTTCATTATGTCATCACCATATAAATGTCATCACCATATAAATGACAAATGCAACAGTTTGGGAGAGTTGACCCAGTATCTGGTTACTCTTCTAGAACTGTTTTGGTCTATAAGACCAAATGCATTCCAGACTATAAGGTAGAACTCCATAACAAAGCTAATTTGTAGAAACATGGACAGCTACATTATTGACTATCTGAATGATAGTAAGAATGAATGATATATCACCTCTTGTTTATCATTATGTGCAAAGCAGGCCTGATTTATTTGTAGTAACACCTGATTCATAACACAGCAAGGCCTTCTGATATTTCGTTATAAGTAAGCCCATAATGCATCTAAGTTTAAAATAATTCTTGATCATGGGATTAATATTAAACACAGAGTATCTAAGAGTTATAAAGAATATGCATACTTAAAAACCTACATATAACCTAATTTTTATTTTTACCTCAATTTAAGATGAAGGAAATAAACTAATATCCTTTAAAGAGGTGAGGTTTTTGCTTTTTTTTTTTTCTTAACATGTTACTTGCTAAATAGTTTCTAGAGGAATATAAATGAGTAAGGAATAACAATATATTTACATTTTCATTCCAGGATTTTGACTCTGGGACGTTATTTATTCTGAGATTCTAGGGAAGATCACTTTGTGTCTTTGAAGAAGTTGAAGACAGTGATTAAAGAATCAGTCTATAAGATGAGAATAACTTGGCAAGTTGAGAACATCAAAACTCTGTCCCTTTTCTTTTTACACTATCTGTTCCTTTCTTCTTGATAGGATTCCTGTTCTAGTGTTCATTAGGAAAAAAACAAATAAAATTTAAAGGACTAGAGTACCAACTGCATACGAGCCAGCCAGCTAAGCAGTGTGGGGGTTATTTACTCAGTGCCTTCCAGTGTACCAGTCTAGGCGCTTAGGATGTAATATTGAGTAACACTCATTGCTGGATTCAAGGAAACTGAAAACTCACAGCGAGAAAGCAAGACAGCATAATAAAACATGATAGTTATCGCTATACATGTGAAAGTAATATGCTGTGAATACAAATGAAAGGAGAACCTAATTTAGTCTTGGAGTAAGAAAATATATCTTGGTCAAATGACATATATGGGGCTGGGGATTTAGCTCAGTGGCGTAAGCGACTGTCTGGCAAGTGTGAGGTCGTGAGTTCGATCCCCGGTTCCAAAAAAAAAATGACATATATGCCAAGTCCAAAAGATAAATGGAAGCTTGGCTAAGAATAGAGAGAAGGAGAAACAGAAAACAAAGGGGAAACCTCTCTAGTATCCTGAAGGGGAGAGAACAAAGGTGAGTGGGAGAAAGACAACACAGAGACAGAGCGTACACAGGAACAACTGCACTTAGGGAACTGTGTGTTTCGTGCAGCTTGAGGAAAGAATAAGGGCAAAGACAAAGATGAAGCTGGAGAGAGGAGTTAGTCGAGCCACAGATCACAGCTGAAGACTTTGAATTTGAGTGTAAACTTTCAAGTTATGCAAATGCAATAAAGGACCAGTGAAGTTTCTGCCGGGGAGTGGTACAGTTAGACTGAAAGCCTGCTGGAGTTTCCATGTGAGATCAGTTTGGAAGGGACCCAGACCGGAAGTCAGAGCTGCCGCAGTAAATTCTGGAGGAGATAATGTTGGCTTGCACTATGAGAGTGGTGTTGAAATGGAAAGACATGATTGGGTTCTGGAGATATTTGAGAGACAGAATGTGTTGGGCTGGTTTGTGCTGGACTGCATGTAGGGAGTGAGGAAATGGGGCTAAGAATTCCACCCTAGTTTCTGAATGGGAGGTCAGGGACCTGGCATTACTGCCGTCAAAAAACAAAAGAAGAGAAGGAGTTAAAAGAAGGAGTGCAAAGATGTTGAACTTGTTGAACGAGCTGAGCATGAAATGCCAGTGTTGACACCCAAATGGAAACATGCGGTAGATACCCGATTAATATTGGAGATACCAGATTAATATCACGAGAGCGATTTGTCGTAAGTGATGTGTGTTACTGCATGACTAATACAATCATTAATGCCACACTATGACGAGATTATCTAGGGAGGCTATAGAGTAGAACAAGAAAAGGTTAATGTCAAATTCATGCCGTTAAAGGTATCAGAAGAGTTGTATTGAAGAATGTATAATAAAATAAAAGGAATAAAGCTTTACTTAAAAAAAAAAGACTATAAAGAAAAATTACCGCCAAAGGTTGAAACAGAGGTACAGATTACCTGGTGACTCGTAGTTGGAGAGGCTTTCTGAGGCAGGAATAGCCTCACGAAGTGTGAGAGAGATTTTGAAATGTTTGGGAAGCTTTCACAAAGACCAATAGAACGTTGGGTTGAAATCATGTTACCAAAGAGCTTTTATGAAACTGTAACTCGATTTTCAGTTTTCTTGAATTTGAATGTGTTTGCGAAAGAAATGAAGACCAGAATCGGAGAACCAAAGCCCCCACAAATACAGGACACAGAGTGGTCCAGAGAACCCTGTACCCTCAGCAGAGGCCCGCAGAGCATGCTCACCATGTGTCCCCTCTGTCACAAACATTTGAGCAGCTTCCTGCTTCTCTTTGTGGATTACAGGGTAGGCTGGTATTCAAAGCTGTTCTCCCTATACATGTGGCATATGTAACGTACAGTGTCGGTGTATGTTTGTATTTATTTCAGCGAGTCATGTATGGTCATCTTGTTTGGAGCTGGAGGTTTTGGAAAACTGCCTCAGTTTACAGAGTTGGAAATGGAGGCCCTCATCATCAATAGGTGAATTTACTTACAGAAACCTTTTCTTCACAATTTATTGAACACATGACTGAAGGTTGAACTTTCATCATAGGTAGTGCTTGAGGTCCTACTAAGGAGCAGAATGTACACAGAAAGAAAGAGCCTGTGTATTCACACAGCCTTTTAAACAACCTCCTTTATTTACATGGGCATCTCTGGGACTGCTTTTGATCCATAATCCAATACTAATTCTGAGAACCTAATGCTCTTTGGTAAAATTAGCTAGGTTTTCCTGTTTGTTAGCATATGTTTTCACTTACCCATCCACATGTAAATTAACTGGATACATAATTACTTAATTCTCAAGTAATATTATTTTCACAGTCTAAATAAGGAGAGCATGTTGCAAATGTGAAATAAAAGAATCCTTTATTATCAAATTATAATACACTTACATTGATATATCATTTAAAATCTGTATTCTTCCCCAGCACAAATAAAAAATATATATCCAAAGAAGAAACCATAAAATATTTTAAATTTAATACATAAGAATAAAAGTTCATTATAGATGACTTTTCAGAGGAGAAATTGGTTGTGACAAGACTCCTAAATAAAAGTGAATCCATTCCTGAGTTGGTGATCATCATTTATCTACAGCTATACTATGCAGTAGAAATGTAACATATACCACAAATACAAGCTACATATACAACTAAAAATGTTACAATAACCATGTTAAAAATATGAAATTTTCATATATCTTTATTCCAATGTATGTAAAATATTTCAGCACATGAGTATATACAAATTATTAGTGAAATTCTTTACCTTTATTTTTCATACTGTTTTTGAAATACAGCATGTATTTCTTTTTTTTTTAGCATGTATTTCATATCGACAGCACATCTCAATTTTAGCTACATTTCAAGTGCTCATTAGCAGATATGTGATCAATTAAACTCAACTCCATACGTACCCCTGTGTCACAGTAATGACCATGGCTCTCTACTGAATTCTTAATCGTGTGCCAATCCCTATGGTGATTTCCGTAGTGTTTTGTTTTGTTTTTTAACTTCAAAACAATCCTATAACGTAGGTGTCATTGTCAGTTCCGTTTTCAACATTATACTTTTACAAGAAAAAAAGGGAAAGATTAAGAGATGAACGGAGGAAGAGAAAGGGAAGGGAACTGGGATTTAAAAAGGAATTAAAATGTGTTACATACTTGCACCAACTTCACACAAGGAATATAAGCACTCAATGTACTAATAAACTAAAATTTTTAAGAAAGAATTTTATGGCTTGCTTAAAGCTAGAGTTAACATGTGATGGGCCAGAGATTCAAATAAGTTATATAAATATATTGAAACAAGATTCATAATTACTTTATGTTCTTATTTTCTGTGTATAGTTTTCTGTAACGACAACGTTTCATTTTGGGGGAAACCAAATTGGTGGTAATGTGATTGAAGTGATTTATTAGAAAACAGACATTATTGCCTCATCTCAATGAGGAGATTAGGGTACAATATGGTATCTGGAGAATCTGGGTGAATGTTAGGCAAGTCTGATTTGGATGAAATTAATGAACAGGAGAGCCAAGGGTGTGAAGCTGGAACCCATGAAAATCATTAATAAAAAGATATTCTGCTTTTCTTCTCATGGTTCTATAGAGTTTCTCTGCTACTCACTATAATACCGCAGCAGTTCTTTCTTCTTGGTGTTCAACATGGAAATTTGCCTATTTTTTATTTGCATCCATTTCTTCAATCTGTGTCCTTTTTGCCTAAAACTTAGATGTCTTTTTTCAGATGGCAAACCATATTTGCTCTATCATTCAAGATGTAACTATCAATCTCCTCCAGGAAGCCTTCCCAAACCACATGTGGGAAATAGTGTATCCCAATGGGAGGAACAGGTAATTTACATGGGTAATTTACACTGATGCTCAGCCTGGGGGTTAAGTAAGCCATAGGGTAAATCTATAACCTGGGCTCTGCTTTACTTTCTAACTCTCTCCCACCTCAACCTCCATGTGACTCTGGTTTAGACCACAAAATCTTAATTGTTTAGGTTTATATCCTTTTTCCTAAGCAGTCTTCCCCTGCCCCTCTTGCTTGCTGTTTACCTAAGAAATCAAGCAAGGAATATATTAATATTCTCAAGCAGCTGGCAAGCAAAATTAATTGATTGGGACTGGGAAGTGCTTTACTTCCATTCCTAGCAGAGATTTTATTTTACCAGCTGATAGAAAGAGATATAATGTGTAGCTGAAAACAGCACGAGCTTTGAAGTCCACAGGCCAAGGAGACTCCCAGAGTTCTTTGCTTCACTGTTGCTTCTATTATTTAATCTCTCTGGCCTCAGTTTCCTCATCAAACAGGATGGCAGGAATACTTCAGAGGCAGAGAGCGCTTATATACTTACCAATTTGGTAGGCAAGAAACAGCCTGAATCATGTGTGTGTTAAACACAAAATATAAAAATAAAACTTTATTGCCTTCAAGAGATACACAATAGATTAAAGGTGAATATAAAGAAAACTAAATGTTAGTATGAGCAATTTAAAGTGCTCTGTTAGGAGTAAATATGGGTACAGTAGAGGCAGAGAGGATCTACTTCACTTTGAAGGATGAGGGAATCATTCGGGAAGGTATTACACCATGTCACTTGAGTTACCGTAGAAAAAGGACAGAGCATGGCAGATAGGCATTCTAGATATTTATTAATACTTTCATTCATTTATTTCTTTTCCTAAGAAAGAATGCATGTTTTCCTTCCCTCACAGTGCCCGCAGTCAACATGGAACAGAGACAAGTATGTTAACAGAAGTGCTTTTAACAGAATTCCACGTACCTGACTTGGCAAATTAACCAATACTATCAATTTACTTTGGAAAATGAACTGATTAATATTCAGGGCTCGGAGGAAGCTCACAGCCATAGGCTATGCTCCAGTGAGCCTACACACTTTTCTCATTGGTTCCATTCCATGCCTGCCAAGAATTAGCCGTGTTTATTCCCAGACTTTTTATGCCAGTTGACTTCCTATTGTAACCATGTAGTATAATTACATACTGCTTACAGTATTCGGTGAAGAACAGTAAAAAATGACAGTGTTGTTTCTTTTGAAAGTTCAGTGAACTATTTTGGCTCAAGACAGGACAATTGCTAAAACTTTTCTGTGAAATTGTCAAATTAGGTGGAGAAGATAAAAGAAGAAAGACAAACTTTCGATGCTCAGATTGATTTGCAAATGTCTACATTTATTTACTCCACTTTAAATAAAAGGAAGCTAGAAATCAAAATTGGTGTACTATAATAAACAGTTGAGATTATTAGAGATTACCAATGTCCAAATTAAGAACCGTTGCCCTACATCAGAAAATTGTTTAATAACAGTGCAATTAAACATATTAGGTTAAAATAAATGTTCAAAGCTGTTTTATGGTCCTTGGATTTGAGTCTGATTATTAGCAATCATATGAGATATGAGAGCTGCCAGTCAAGAAACATGAAGTCTGATAAATATAGGAAACATTGAGACCTTAAAATCTGGGACGGCGTGATCACTCCTAATGAATAAGAACTCTCAAGTAGGAAATGAACCAGGCAAAGGAAGGAGGTAGGAAGAGGAGGGCATTGGATGCGGACCAAACAGGGACAAAAGGGACGTGAGGAACCTAACACAGTTCTGAGAAGCCGATCACACAGTGCGAGCCAGCGCATGGCAGGGCATCCAGGCTGGTACGTGAAGCCAGACGCGGGTCATGGAAAGCCCGATGAATTACGCTATGTAGTTGAGCTTCATCTTGAAGAATTTTTCCTGTTTTTGAGATAGGGTCTGACTATACAGCTCATGCTGGCCTTGAACCCACTTGGTAGCCCAGGCTGGCCTCCCAGTTTGCAGTCATCCTCCTGCCTCAGCCTCCCAAGTGCCAGGATGATAGGTGTTTGCCACCACACCCAGCTGAAGAATTTTTAATTAGGGGTCATATTATTAGATTGGAAGTAACATACAAGTGTGGAGAAGGGTGGGCTGATATCAGAGGAGCAAACGCAGAAAGCAGGAGACTAATTACTCTGGGTAAGAGATGTTGGCTGCATGTGCTAAGACAATAGCAATAGAAATTGAGATATATGATGGATTTGGGAGATATTTGTGAAGACTTTAGAAACAACTGTAATAAGCAGGATATGGCTACACTTGAAATGTAGGGGTGAAAAATAGTGGCAGACAGCAAGTGTGTCTCCCAGTCTCTGGCTTAAGATGTGAGATGGGTGATGCTATTGATACAAGCACTCATGTTTTACAGAAAAAGAGATTAGTTGGAAAATATGGGGAGGATGACAAATGCCGGCCTGGAGACATCACGGTTATGTCATAAGACTGTTAAGGTCCTACTTTTTTTTTTTTTTTTTTGTACCGGAGATCAAACTCATGACCTCATGCTTGCCAAGCAGGTGCTTGTGCCACTGAGCTAAATCCCCAGCCTGTAAGACCGTTAAACTGGAAAGTCCTGTCAATGTGACTATAGGGTTCAAAACAGGAAGAAGAAAGAAAGAAAGGCATAGAAATAAAAGATTGGGTGTGCACGTATAAGGTAAATGAAGCCATAAAGTGTAGAGCAGATCTCCCAAAGAGAATTTGGACTATAAAAAGAACAGAGAAGAAAGGAAACTATTTAGGAAAAGTCCTGGGGGCAGAGTATTTGAGTGTGGGTAGACAGGAAACAAAGCCAAATATGGGGTTAATAAAGAAGCAGCCAAAGAATTAGAAGGGGGATGCTCAAAATACTACCACTGAATCAAACACTCTCAGCATGCAGGATTTTCCAGGATGGAGGTTACAGGTGGGCAGGGTTAAGGTCACCTTCAGGGGAGTATCTGAAGCCTAAAGTACTAAAGACCACGGAGCACGGTGGGGTGAGGAGGGAAAGAGAAGAGATGGCGATGACACATGCCATGGCTTTGCCCTCCAAGAGTCACATATAAGTGAAGCCCAGAACCAGGACAGCCTGTGAAAGCTGAAGAGGCCTTATGTCCCTAGCTAGAGGGGATCAAATTTTGTCCCAGGGAAAATGCAAGACACTGCTGTGCACAAAATAGAAACTCAGCTATCAAAGAGCTCACCTTGACCATAGTGGAAGATGGTATTAGCGTGTGTGAGAAAATTAATAGAACAGGTAACACGAAGTTGCTCAACTGTAACCTGGTGGCACATGCGTATGTTGCAAGCACTTTCCTACCAAACATACAGCACCCGAATTAGCACAAGCCTTGGAAAGCTGGAAGACATTCAGGTTTTCCTCTGTCCTGTGCCACTGTCTTTTGATTGCAATATATCTTCTAGTGGAAGGGAAAGGAGGGGGGAATCACAGCCTAGAATTGTACTCACCTCGGAGTATTGAGTTGGAGGAAATGTAAACCATTGAAGCAGAAATGGCAAAATCCTAGTGGGGCACCAGGAGCAGGGATGGCAGAGAGAGAAAAGACGTGGAAGTTCAAGGTGGCAACAGTTGGATTCGAAACTGGATGTGAATAAGATATCCTTCCTGAAATATTAGTATTCTTTGTAGAATGCTTTTGGTATATTAAACACTTCAAAAACAAACCACACCCCATGTCTTCTTTTAACAGCCTTGTAAGGGAGATGTGTCTAATCTCCATTTTACAGGTAATAAAACTAGCATTTTAAGAGTTAAAAACTTCCTAAATTCACCCAGATTTTAAATCACATAGCTCAAGTTCAGACTCAGATTCACCAGATTCAAAATCAATGCTATTCATCATTCCCCAAATCTAAAATGACTCAAACATCAGGTGTTTCCTCATAGCGAATACAGATTGTAAATACAAGATGAAGAGCAGGTTTTGCAGGGGAATGGCGAGTTCAGTTTTAAACACATTTTGTTTCCAAAGCCTAGAAAATGTTCCCAGTGAAGATTACCTAATAGACAGGTACACACGTAAGACTAGAATTTAGGAGAAATATTTGGGAGGAGATACAGATTTATGAGGTGTTGGAATTTAGATTGTGTTCAAAGTCATGGGAACAGATGAGATTTCCCAGGGAGACTGCACTATGAGAAGAGAATCCAATGGAGAGCTAAGAGACAACAAAGTTAAAAAGGTGACAGGGACTTGGTTACAGAAGGGATAGACAAGTCAGAGGAAAACAACAGAGGGCGAGTTCACACCAGAGCAGGAGTCCCAAGAGAACAGAGTGATCATTTCATTGAGGGACTGCCATGGACTGCTCAGGGAAGCTGAGGACTGAAAAATACAATTAATTAAGAGAATTGGGAATGGGAAATTTTAAATTGTAATGCCCAGTGTGGTCTAGTCTGCGAATAGTATAAGGCGTGTGGGAAAGGCGGGTATAAAGCTTTCGAAAGGCAATTGCTACTGCCTGGATAAGGTCAGCATTGCCATCCTAGGTATTTTTGTAAGGAAATTTGCAAATGCATGACAGCACTGTTGTGATAGGAACCACACAAAGGTAACTAACAGGCCTATCGTAAGCCAAAGAGCCTCACTTGGAAGCTCAGGCAGGTCACTACCTCGCTCTGTTAGCATGAGCAAATTACTGGACATTTCTATTCCTCAGTTTATCTGTACATTAAAGACCATAAAATTATTATTATTATTATTATTATCATTATAACTTGTTAATTTTATAACAATTAAGCAATTATATAGGATTCATAATAGTGCATACTATATAGTAAGAAAAAAATTGTTAAATGAATACATGAAACTAATCAAAGTAAGGCTGATTTAAAAACTTACAGTACTGTGATTATTTTATTGTTCGTTTTTTATGCTTTAATTTTGTAACTTGTGCAACTACTTCTAAGATAACAATGTGTAATATATTAACTAGTGTTGATTTCTTGCTTTTTTTCAAACTCTGTATTCTACCCTTTTTTGTTTTGTTTTTTAAAAATCAAAAAATTTTTAAAGAAGAACTTACATATTCATGTATTGTGAAAACTCATGTAATTAACTAAAATTTTGAAAGATGAGTGGATTAAATATGAAAAAAGTTATAAACCATATAATTAGAATGAAATATGTCCCTAAGTTTTGGGTGTGCTTGAAAAGTTTTAGGAAAATACCAAGGTTTTTATTCCTAAATTATATACATTAAAACTTTAATTTTATAAGAAAAGCATTGTAAACTAGACTTCCTAGACTTCAGGATATGTAATAGAAAGCAATAATTATCCTTTGGCAAAACTTGTCAAAGGAAGTGAAGAGAAGACTGTTCCTAACCAAGAGAAATCCCGTAAGAAACCATTCGCTACCTGAAGGCATCCAATAAATGAAGGCATCTGTTATTATTTAAATTTCTTCAAGCCTTATACAGTAGTACAAATCTGGAGAGTAGCCAAGAGCAGGAAGTAAAGAAGAACAAGGAAAACTGAGAAACAGTCCAGAAAGAGCTCCTTGTAGAGAATTCTGGACACTCCTCCTGGTGGTCAGGAAAAGTGTCTCAAACTAATTATCTATAGGTATTGCCCCAGGAACACAGAGAAGATAAGACAGAAGACAATCTGTAAAGTAGCCAAGATAAGTAAGAACATAATGTTTTAAGATGCCTTCTTCTCACCTGTCATTCACTTATACAAACTTGTTTTCATATCTAATCTAAAAATGCTCTTTATCTCTAGTATAGATTAGAAATACCGCAGTCCTATTCAGCCTCCACCTTCCCTCTGCTGTTCACCCTAAACATTCAATAAACTCCGCTCCAGCAATTAATGTCACAATTAAGCTTACCACAAAGGAAGAACATTTTCATTCTCACCATCGGTCGTTTTAAAGGCCCATTTAAAAAAATAGGTAACATTTTGAATTCTTAGGATTTTTTTATTTGGTTATGACTGAAATTCTAAAACTAAAAGCAAATGAAATCCCAAAAAACATGCTACTTTTGCCACAACCATGGCTCTCATCAGAGCAAAACATGGTTAGTTTTCATGATTATATTTTTTATAACTTTGGGGGGGGGGGACCAGGGATCGAACTCATGACCTCATGCTTGTCAGGCAAATGCTTATGCCACTGAGCTAAATCTCTGGCTTGGGTCATGATTAAATTTTTAAAAATTACTTGTAAACAAGTTATAACACCACAGCAGAGCAGGATAAAAAGTGGGCATTCATTCCTATAATCTATTTTTTAAAGAACTTAAAGCACATCTTTAAAGAGAGAGGATATGGTGCATGTATGCTTCAGAATAATGTAATTATCACACTAAGTAGGATTCAGATATCATTTCCAAGTTCTGAGTCAATGGACCAACCAGTTAGCCACTGTCTTAAAATTTTAGACTGGAGTAATGATCCTCTCCAAGTCACCTAAACTTTTTGGATATTTACATCTCTACATTTGAAAGAAACGTACTCTGTTGTCTAAATAGACAGTTCTAGCAATTTCAGAGTTCAAGTAGACTCAGAGTACAAAAGGGGGAATTACAGTTACATTAGTGGTTGGCCACAATTCCATAGCTAAGCCCCCAACTTCCCGGTCCCCTTTCTTCAGCTCTTCCTCCCCTCCTCCCTGTCCCAGCCTCTAGACAAACAAGCTCTCCAATCTAATTCTTATCAAGATGGAAACAAGGCCAGACCTGCTCTTCTAGATAAAATGCTTTGGCTTCTAACTGCCTGTCTGCTTATCTTTCATCTTGCAGTGTTAACCAAAGCCCCTTTCCTGACCTGCTCTACTTCTTGTTTTCAGATGAGCAGTAAGGACTGGGGGGAAAGCGTGCTTAAATGGACAAGTTCACCCTCTCACCGTTCCTCTCCATTCCTTTTAAAGCCTATCGAAACCTCTTCATGGTCAAAATAGCTTTCTGAAATTATATTTAAAAAATCACATCGCACGCACTACATGCAATTCGGTATATTTCTAATGCATTCTTTTCTCATCTTTACTTTTCCTGTTCTGTATAACTATAGATATATTTTTTAAGTACCAAACTTTTTTGTGTTGATCTTCTTTCTGGAGCATATCTGTCAGGATTTTCCAATGAATAGGAGGTTTTATGTGGTTATTTTTTCTACTTTCCCCCCGTGTTGTGTGCTTAGATCCTAATAAGCTGAATCATCTTCCCATCTAAACTGTTTGGTTTGGCTTACCTGAATGCCTGTGCTCTCATACAAACAAAGCATTGCCCTTTCCTGAGCAGGTGAAAGTTAAGATCTCCAGCAGTCAGGCAATGTGACTGTGAGGCCAGGGCTGGCTTGCTCCGTGAGGTTACTTGGGACAGTGCCTTTCCTTGACCCTTGCTGCTTATACAGAGTGGAAAATAAAAAATAAGCTAAGTCTCTTTCTCTTCTTGAGGATCCTAGGGAATTTGAATCTCTTATATTTTGAAACAACTACCAAGCTGAACTGCATGAGAATGAACAGTCTCGGTGTTGTAAACACCATACTGTGGTTTATGACACCTTTACCCCACACAAAATCATGTATCTGAACCCTGCGTGTCCTTGAAAGCAAGGGAATCTTTCCAAAAGAACTTTAGCTCCTTGGAAGCAAATCCTTCTGCTGATACAAGGTGTTTCTTTTGTTTTTGTTTTACCCTTTGGCATTGAAAACTAAATCTACACAAGGCATCAGAAAAGTAGAAATATATTATAGGGGCTCTGCTCTGACTCAGACCTTCCATTTCATTTTCTTAACATAGAAAACAGGAATCTTAACATTGCATTGATTTATTTTTCTTTTTTTCTTGCAAATTGAGAATCTGACCCTTTAAAGTCAATTCTCTTAACAGTATTGGGGAAATAGTATCATTGAATTTAATTTATAAATATCCACTAGAGGCCTACCATGTATAACGTGATTTGGTATTAATGGAGGGAAAAGATAAATCCCTGCCTATAAAGAAATAGTTTTATTTCAGGAAAATGAAGTATGATATTTCCCCCCTAACTGTGGCTTTCTTAGAGTGCTAATTATTGCATGTTCAGGATACTATATTCTTTGATAATAACATATTTCACTGCCCCACTGTATCCATAAGTGAAGTTCTAAGGGTTTATTGGGACAATTGATCTTCGTATATTACTTGCCTTAAAGGAGACTCATACTTATTATTAAATGTTCTCTCTTATCCCTTCTATAAAATATCATAAGCAGCTAATTTATGTGGGTGAGGGGTGGCTATGTGGCACTGGGGACTGGACTCAGCATCTTGAACATGACAGGCAATGTTCTACCATTGGATTAAACCCTCAGTCCATAGGTAAATTTATCAAAGCTTTTCATTTGTAGTAAATATCATTTTCCCATGACTCAACTAGGCTGAGAACACTAAGGAATAATTGAGCTTGTTACACTTTTAGTTGAATAAAGGGAATCTTTAGTACCCTGCTACTCTGAAAATTCTGCTTTAGTTGTCTGTGGTCATGAGAATTTGCCATTTTTTTAAACAGATATTAGTTGAGCTGATCTATTTCTTTTCTTGGAGACAGAATTTTCACTAGACATTGTTCTTTGCTTTGGGTTTGGTTTGGCTTGTTGTTTGTTGACTATAGGGCAAGGGACAAGTTTAAAGAAAATAAAACTATTCACTGACAAATGGCCAAATGTCTTTGAAGTCTATTGAAAATTCCAAAAGTATAAAGATTTCACAGCCTTTCTATAAAAATCTTTAAATAAACATTTCTTAAAACCCCTCTGTATAGGGAAAAAATATTTTTAAAAAACTAGTCTAGGCTGGTGGCTTAATTCATAGGTACAGCACTTACAGAACCAGTGGAAGGTGCCGGGTTCTGCAGCGCAAACAACAACAACAAAAAAACTAGACAGATGCATGTGCAAGTGAGAGAGAAACAGGTTATCTGGAGCAATTTACAAGAAGACAGTGAAGGGGAAAACTAGACAGAACCTTTGGATCATGAGTTTTGACTTGAGCATGAATTTGCTTTAGAAAGATAAATTTGAGAATGATTTACAGCAAGGAAGAGTCTGGAAATGGGATCCTCGGATGGGCTTTAAATCAGCCACTCAAGTATGAGAAGGGACTGACATGAATTTACTACATGAGAGGTGGGGAAATCATACCCGAAACACATCTGCAAGCATATGGTGATGTGTTGTATCAGGAGAAGACCGACCATTAAGTGAAATCTGGACAGCTGAGAGAGTGGAACCCGGGTTGACACTACAGAGGTGGGAGGGAAAATTGATGGGAGATATCACAAGAGGCATTCCCAAAGTTCAGAGTTTAAGGAAATAAAAGTGGGCCGGGAATTTAGCTCAGGGGCATAAGCACCTGCCTTGCAAGTGCACAGTCGTGAGTTCGATCCCTGGTCCCAAAAATAAATAAATAAATAAATAAATAAATAAAAGCTCCATGTCTTGCTTTCTGGGGATTAGCAGAGCTGTAGGCTTTGAACTCAAAGGACAAGGTGGGGCTAATTGTTTTGCTTTTTTAGCACCTAAGGTCCAAAGAATGTTATGGAAATTGTGAGAAAGTCTCTAGAGTTCCCTCACTGACCATCAAATAGAAAAGAATCTCAAGTCAAAGCAATATCTAGAGGAAATAGCACACATGCAGAATTTACAAAGGCAGAGGAAAAAGAACAAAGCTGGAGGGGCTTTTAATACCTGATTTTAAGATTTAGTATAAGGCTACCTTCACGAAGACAGTCTGATGTTGATGTAATGACAGACAAATAAATCAACAGGAGAGAACAGAAAGAAGTCCACACACATAGAGACAACAGATTTTAACCTAATTGCAAGGGCAATTCAATGGAGAAAGTATCTTCAATAAATGGAATAGAACCATTGCCATTAAATGAACTTTAATACCTTACATAAATTAGCTGAAAATGGATCACGGACTTTATTAAGAAGAAAATCACCAGTCTGTGGAAACTATTTGAAAATCATTTTTGATAATGGATTTGTATCTAACATTTTAAGTCTCAAACTCAATATAAGAAAACAGCCCTCCCCCCCAAAAAAAACTAGCAAAACATTTGAAAATATTTAAGGCATAGATGTTAAATCAAACCACGATGCTCACTATCATTAGTCATGAACAAATGCAAAGTAAAAAAAGCAGGGATACTATCTTTTTGAATGGCTAACGTTACCGTAGTGCTATACCAAGTGTTAGTGAGGAACTGGAGAAGTCAGCAGTAAGTCTGTGCCTTAGCTGGTGAAAATGTAAAATGTCCTTCACTCTGGAAATCAGTGCATTTATCAGGTAAGTATACTGCTGTAGGATCTGTGCCTTTTAAACAACAGAAATGAAAGTATATGTTCCTAGGAAAAAATGGTAAATAAATGTTAGTTGAAACTTTATTTATAATACCAAGAATTTGGAAATAATCCAAATATCCAAAGAGTATACAGAATTGAAAGCTTGGAAAATTTTTGGTTTATTTATATGACGACTTTATACACAACAATATATGGAATGACTTATTTACGAGTCTCAAAGTCATTGTGCTGACTGGAAAAAAAAACAGGTAAAAAGAATATACTGTATCCTTCTGTTTACAAAATTGTAGACAATGAAACTGATCAGTAGTGACAGAAACTAGTGATTTTGCTCAGGCATGAACACGAGTTTGGGGAGAGGAGGAAAGAGTGATTACAGAGGACCCTGCAGTGATGGGTGTATAAATCTATCAAAACCTCAGATTGCACATTTTAAGTATATTCAATTTGTTGTACGCAGTGGGATTACATGTGCAAAGGGATGGTACAAAACCTCTATGGAGTGAAGGAAACAAAGATTACTGGAAGGCTGGAAGACAAACCCAAGCCTTGCAAACTAACGCAAAGGCTATGAGCCTCAGGACTGGGCACAATGTCAAACCCAGACTCTGTTCACATGTATGCCATGTTCCGTTTATCTTGCTGCCTCGTCCCTGTAGCTGTTGTAGTTCATTGCCAAGAATTAAACAATCGGAGGGATTTAAGTCTGTCCTAGGAAATGGGCAAGCAATGCAGGGTAGTTGCACTTACTCATGTTGAATAATAGATGTTCTTAATTCATTTTTTAAAAATCCCCCAAAACTGTCTTAATTCCACTGTTTGTTTGCTATGGATGGTCCATTGATGCCTATAACATTTCAGTGATTAATAAAAGCCTACAATGAGAAGACAGTAACTAAGAGAGGCCCTTTGACCCTGGAAGACGAATTCTGAAAGAGAACACCTTAATACCCACAGTGCTGGATAGTTTATAAAGCCATGAAGCAGAGCCCAGCGTGTCTTTATAAATTTAAATTTCTGAGTATAGTTCCTTATCCAGAAGTGAGACAAAATAATTCAACTATTTTCTAGAATCATTGGGAGCCTGTCTTTAAAGTAAATTAACCCTTCAAATGCATGTCACATAGTACCTTGAAACTCCTGTAATTGAAATAACGTTAGGCTAACTGCTAAATTATGCCTTTTTTCTTTCAGTAATGGTAATTAAACCCAGGACATCTGCACTGTGCTACGTTGCTAACTCTACTTGTTTTTATTTGGAAGCAAGCTGGGCTCAAACTTGCAATCCTCCTGTCTCAACTAGCCGAAGTGCTGGGATTGTAGATGTTCCCCACCATGCCTGCCTTGAGTTATGAATTTGGATATAATTAAACTGAACTTCTAAAGACTAACTTGTATATTTCAGATGTTCTCTGTCCAGCAATTTAAAGGATCGAGAATTTGTAGACCTCTATTGGCTATTTTTTATGAAGATGCAAGAAAAAAGAAGTAATTCTTAGAAGGGTGCAAAAGCTCAGTATTAAGATCCCTTGGCCATGAAGTGAGAATTCAAGTACATTGTATGGACATCTCCTGATCATTTCAATCCTTGGTAGTTGCATGGTAGATCAGCTTGTCTCAAGTCGTACACTACAATTAAGTGCAAAGCAGATCGTCATCTTAGTGATCAGGATACATTTGCTAAAGATAGCACACTCCGCCCACCTGACCCCTCTGGTGGCAGTTCCCTGCACACCAGGTCCTATGACTTAAGAGCTATAAAGGGTCTGGCACAAGTTTTCCCTGCTTTCTGTCATGGCTGGAATCAGTTGATAACCGAAGTCTGGGCTTTGGTTTGGCTCTAAGCATTACTAAATGAAGTCATACACTGTTTCTGGAAGATTCGCCACCAAAAACATTTTCATGTTCACTTCCTGGGTTCAAGAGTATCATGGAAGCAACTTTTGTGAGTTAACAGAGAGCAGAACATGTTCCGTGAGTCAAAACCTAATAAAACTGTCCAAACTGGAAGTGAGCTAATAGTGTAAAGTTAACATTGCAAAGTTAGTACTGTAAAGTTAATCTGGCATAAGTTTAATGACACACATTATTGTGCTACGTGGTAATTAGCCATAAATGGCAAGCAATTAATGTATATGGCTGAAATTAGAAGTTTTACACAGCTAAACCAATTTGAATGGGTCTTTTTCTTCTTGCTTCACTGATTTTCCATTTTCTATCAACAGTAGCAATGTTGACAGCTTTCCTGATACCTAGCCTTTAAGAACATCAGGAGAGAATGATTATACTGTGTTAAAAGTTTACTTGCTGTCCGAGGAGAGGACATCAAATCAGCTTAGCCTGATTTGAATATTACACCATGTATCAAAATGTCCCATGGTACCCTGTAAGTAGACACACTTTTTATGTCAACTCAGAACTAAACTTTAAATATCCTTGAAATCACTCCCACCTCCTCGCCGTGGGTTTCTGCTGCTTATACAGTCCAGTCTTTGCACTGATACTTCCTAGAAAGTTTTCAAGGATGCTGAGTAAAGTCACAAAGGAATCCCGGTCTTTGTTCCTCTTTCCCACACCCCACCGCCACTCTGTGACCTGGGTGGCAGAAGTGTGTGGCCCTCGCATGAAGTCCCTCCATTCTGACTTCCAGCATAGATCAGGGGAGGGCATGCACTGCTCTAGGCCTACCCCTTGGGGTTGCAAAGGTTTCAGCTCTGTCCCAGGAGCCCTTTAGTCTCCAGGTTCAGTAACTGTGAACCTGGAGGGGGCACATAGCTGTGCTCCCACACTGGGACACTGGCAGGGCCCCAAGTTTTCTCCTATTCACCTCCAAAAAAGGGCAGCAAGCACTTCAGTTTCCCAGTTTCAACTCCCCATGTGTTTCCTGCTTGGTCAAAGTATAACTTGACCAGTAAACATTTATTTTGTCATTTTTTCACAAAAAACAAGGTTATTGTAGCAGCGTAACATTTCTTGTTTTACTTGTGCTGTATTTTCTCAGGCTTGGTATTTGGAATGTGATAGGACCGAATATCAGTTTGAATTAACGCATCTGTGTAATATGTAATAGTTCTTGAAGTGCTTTTAAAAATCAGTGGTATTTCAGTGAGACAATCAATGATAAAATTGTAAGTTGGAAAGAAGGTCAATAAAGAATTATTAAACCATGGTTGCTGACAAAGCAATGAATATAGAGCATGCTCTATTTTGAAGTCACCTTTATGAATTTAGAAACCACTTTCCTGAATGTTCCAAAGCTTTGTTTTCTGAGTTTCTTACTTTTAAATGGTCAGCATTTTACACTTTCACTGACAACAGTCTAATGGAACTGTGTGAATCACCAGGTAAATGCTTTTCCTTGCGTAGAATAATGCTTAATAAATTCAATTAAACAATTGACTGCTGAGTGCCTAACATATTAAGATTATTCGATCAGTTGTGTAGAGAAGATATTGGACAGGAGGCATTGGAGGCAAAAAGATTAGTTAGGAATCTGCTGCAATAGTCCAAGACAAACTAAATATTTACTAAGCTTTGTTATGACTTTGCTTTGGCCATTTTATTCCTGCTTAGTTTTGGGTGGAGCTTTGCAGTAAAGCTGGTTGTTCAGTTCTGTCATACTCTTTTTGAGTTACAGTATTTACTTTGTTTTTCTGCATTACTTTTTAGTTTCATTCCTTGGTCAACCAATTAATTAAAGAAAAAGAAAAGGTAACTTCCGAGAACGTTAAGATACTCACAGTCTAGTCAAGAAATAAAACACTGTACAAAGGAAAAATAATAGCACAACAGCAAAGCAGCTGAGGACTTAGAATGTGACTTGAGGCTAATATTCAAATGAACAGTAGTGACAGGTGTCCAAAGTATGTGACACCAAAAGGTGGCTATAAGCTAGGCACCTTGGACGATTTCTGTGATGAGCTTGGCCTTGATGAATAAGCAGAGAGTTAGACAGGAGGCCTCAGATTTGGGGTAAGAGGTGTCCTAAGATAAGCTGAATAACAAGAAATGTGCCTCCTTTTATCCTTGCAAGCTCCCCTCTTTCCATGGAGCTGCAGAGCTATGTGAATGATGAGCAGGGTGTGGAAGGGTTATCTCTGGTTCGGGTAGAACTTTCCTCTTTTTTCCCATTCTTCCAGGCTTACTGAGACCTGAAATGCCTGTCCAACGTGTACGTACTGCACGTTTTCAAGTTTGGTTTAAGATCAAACAAAAGATCTACTTTTAAGAAACAAAATTGAGCATACTTTAATATTACAATATTCATAGGAATTTTGTTTTCCCCAAGAATGGTTTATAAATGAAAAATACTTGTTGCCAGCCATGGTGGTACACACCTGTAATCCCAGCACTGAGGCAGGAGGATCATTGCAAGTTCAAGGCCAGCCTGGGCTGCAGAGTGAGTTCAAGGCAGCCTGAAGTGGATAATGAGACACTGTCTCAAAAAACAAACAAACACACAAAGGCAGACTGATTTGTTAAATTATTCTAGAAGTCATAAGGAAAAATTAAGTGTTAGTATTTGAATACATATGAGCTACAAATACTGACTAGAGTGGTTTATACACATATGAGTAGATTCATTTATTCCTTGCAATGAGCAAAGGAGTCAGTGCTAAAAAATCATCTTAATTTCATAGATGAGGGAACTGATAAACAAAAGGAAAGTAATATACATAACACCCCACAGCTGGTAAATGCTGGACCAGTGATCAAACTAAAGGAGTTAAGACTGCCAAGCTTTGTCACTGAATGACTTTAAAATATTGTACCTGGTCTGATTCTCTCTCTGTAAAATCTAGGAGGTAGATTTAGATAAGCACTAGAGTTTCCATCCTGTTCTTGCACCTGCTATTTTGTGATGCGTTCATCTTTCTCACATATGCAGCTTGACATTTGCCCTTGTGTTAAAAATTTAAGTGTGGATTCGCATCCTCCATTTCTGCTCTATTTACACGGCTCAAGTTCGAAGCTCTCTGTCCTCACTCCCTAAGGAATGAGCTCTTCACAGAAACTGACACCAGCTGTCCTGGGGCTTGGATAACTCAAAGAGGATAAGATTCCAGGTCAGTAATCAACCACCCCTGTCTCAGATTTGCAATCTTCCCAAATGCTCAAGGTGATAGAGAACCTATTTTCAGGTTGCAATTAGAGAATGATCCTGTGTGGTGACAAAACTTAACATGTCAGTGACTAAGAAATGGCTCTTTTTCATGGATATTAAACAGATAATCTAGTTTGTAGTTTGTAGGAATAACTATTCACAAATTCCACATAAAGTTATTTCTATGTTGAATATTTTTAAAGTGGCCTATAAACATTTTTCTCCACAAACTGATCTAAATGAAGGAGAAATCTGCTTCTTCCATACATTCACTCATGACCTATATACAGCAGCCCTGCGGGCCCTGTGCAGATTCCAGCTTACCCCCCAGCTGCTCCCACTTCTGAGGGAGGACAGATGTGTGCCATGGAAGAGGAGGTTTAGAGGGGGAAGAAATCCCTACTCGTTCACCATGAATTTCCGGTTGCAGAATATTGACACATAAAGTTTTAAACAAGCTCCCAGCCATATTAATACTTTCTCTCTTCTGGACATGGGGGTATGTGAAACACCACTGGGCCTGCCTCCTGCACTGCCCAGCACACAGGAAAGACCAGTAGAGACCATAATCCCCACCACCACCACTGCTTCCTCCATCTCAGCCAAGGAG
Organism: Dolichotis patagonum; assembly: GCA_004027295.1. NCBI lineage: Eukaryota > Metazoa > Chordata > Mammalia > Rodentia > Caviidae > Dolichotis > Dolichotis patagonum. The sequence goes on from PVJX010005299.1 coordinate 35,419, forward strand.
GTTTCCTTTCAGAGCTATCTTCTAAGGAGCCGTAGGTGTGGGGACATAAGTGTCTTAGGGTCAAAGCATTCTGTTCCAAGTTAGATGCAAGGGTTGCAATGAAAATTCCACTCAAGAAAATAGCCTACTGATTGGACATGATAGGAAAGTGAAACTGTGAGGGAATGGGGTGGGGTGAGGGTTCCGAGCGAGATGCCACAGTGGAGGAGGGGATAGAATTGGGGTGGAGATCTAAAGACAGACTTTTTATGCTTGATTATTTTTGTTTTGAAACTAAAGTGATCCTCTGCGTGAACTACTTTCTACTGTAAATAGCAGGGGAAGGGGTAGCCAAAGGAAACCCCAATTGCATTTGCATTATTCAGGTGATTGCTGTGTTTTCCTGGGATAGCTTGCATGCTGCAAAGATCTATAGAAATGAAACTTGAGATGCTTCTCATACATATATCACATATACATCTATCATTCTAATGTTGTGAATTATGGTACTGCAAGTATTTGGGGATGGGAAGAGTCTACTGTCAGGATTTACTCCCAAATTTTATTTAAGCAACAGACCCATCAAGGCACAGGCCTGTGAGCAGAATGTGGTTAGAACTGTGGTCTGGGAGGATTGGGGTGAGTTTGTAGGTGTGACAAAGATGCCCTCAAAAGGTAGAACTGTCCCTCCTGACACGTGGACCAGTGAGACCCTGGTGAAGTCCTTCCAGGGATTTTTTTTCTTCATATTTCTTTTCCTCTAGTGACCCACAGAAATTCTAAATCATTTCTGTCATCCTATACATTTGTTTCTTGTATGTATATCATGTAGCCTTCAGCATCTCGCTCAACATGAATCCATTTTTCTTTCTTATGCTGCCTGAGCTCTGGGAACATGCCACTTGTCACCTCTGCCCTAGCTCCAGTTTTGTTCACTGTCAGTCTGGATATGCGCCCTCTCCCACTGGATGGTGCCCTCAGGCCTGCCAGTCAAGGACTGCTTGCAGCTGCTCTCAGAAAATGCCAGCATCCATGGGTCATGGCTGGAGACGCTGAGGGCTGGAGAGTTTCCTGGGAGACATTTAGGTAGCAGATGAATGTATTTGTTGCATTTTGTAGGACTTTCTGGCTTCCCTCAAAGGCCAAGAAGCAAAATGCAAGTGTGTTGGTAAAATATAAATTATTACCAGATATATAGAAAGTGGATACGATAGTAATCACTATGCAAAATTTTTAGAAGGGAGGAGGGAGCAAAGAAATACTTAAATTTTTAAAGGTAATGCCTGAAGGAGGAGTCAAGTTCACATAGGACTCATTAACGAATACTGGACTGTTTTCATTTTCATACATGGGTTTATCATTCTAGTAGTTTGGATTGCAGCCAGACTCCTGAAGATCTTTAAAGAGTTAAATCTGAAATAAAAACCCACTTGTTGCCAACATTCCCATTTGATCTGCTAATCAGTGATGGTTACCTGGTATCTTACTTTTCTCATTACCAAGACAAAATACCTGACACCCAAAGTTAACAGGAAGAAAGATTTATGTAGCTCACAGTTTATAGAGGTTTCAGACCATAATCGACTGACTCCAAGAGGGATGGCACATGGTAGAGGTGCATCACAGAGGAGAAGCAGTTCATGGCAGGCAGAAGGTAGCAAAGCAACCAGGGTTGACTACAGCTCTTTCTAATCTGTATATCTTATTAGGCTGCTTGGGCAGGTAGCGCTCACATCCTTAGTCCTAGTGCTCTTGCATTTGGCATTGCCCCATGAATCAACCCTAGCATCACACACCCTAGAGTTAGCAACCTCTGAAAAAGCCCCACCTATGGCTGCCTAAGATGTTTTGGGGGACATCTTGACACAAGCCACAACACCTGGTGTGTATCTTTCTGCTTATGCATTGCATACTTTAATCTGGGATTAAATATAGATTAAAAACATTTGCCTTACTTAGATTTTGTTGTTTCTTATTTTCAGAAAGAGTATATTTCCAGTTCTAAATTTCTAATAGTTTCAACTTAGCTAACAGTCTCCATTGCAAACCCAGTTAAGACCCAAAAGAATAACGAAGTTTCTACTGAATGGTAATGGCTTGACTGGAGTAAATAGATCACTGGAAAGCCCATCTCATCTCCTCTGCAGAGACTGGAAAGTGATGCCAACATACCACTTTCTGAGCAAGAAGAAACATATCCTGCAAGTGATACAATCCACAAAGAAATCTAGTTCTGTTAAACTATGCCTTAGATTAGGACAAATACATGGAGTCTAAGGGCAGTTCCAGGCTGTTATGTAGAACAGACAAAGCTACCCTAATTGTGAAGTTAGTTGTGGTGAATTGCATAGTGTGGTACTAGCGTGAATCAACTTTTTCTAAATCTCGAGCGATGAGGAAAGTGAGCAAGTTGGGGAGAACTCAGAAAGAAACAGAAAATACATAGCATGTACAGCCATGGTTTAGACAGCTGTCAGTTGAGCTGCATTTTAAAGGCTGAAGGGATATTCTTGTAAACAGTTCACAAACAGAATGAAGGGTATATTATAAGGAATAAAAGGTGAGCATAATTAACATTTTTGTATTGAAAAGAAAGAAGCACACTTGTTTGAGTCCTAAAGCTGTCTCCCAAGCCCCTAGTGTAGTGGAGTTATCTGTCCACATGAGAATTCTGTATGATGATGTTACAGGCAGCTGAGTTAGACAGCAATATTATAGGCAGTCAGATAAGGCTGGGCCCTTGAGGGAGCCACTGCAGAATACCTTGCAACTGTAGGGGAGACACATACCTCCTGCTGTGGGCGAGGCCTCAAGACAAAAGATAAATCAAATGCACCCACATACTTCCTAAGGGTAAGCATCAGAAATTGATATTCTAACTAGGTCTCTATCACCCTGAAGAAGCCAGGAGTCACCATCCTAACCCCCTAGCAAGAGTCACTGTTCTGTATTCACACCTGCTTGCTGTATGACTCACTTCCCCATTTTTCCCCGATTTAGTCAATTTTATCTGAACAATTAATCTTATTGGTTGACCATAGTTCTGCTCTATCTCATGCCCACCTTGCGAATTTTCATTTCTCCCCACCTAGGACCTGTCTCACCTCGTGATTTTGTTCTGTAGAATCCCTAGAAAAGACAGAGCTTTGGCAACTTGCTCGAGACCCTTTCTGTCTCTCTCAGGCAGAAACTTTTTTTTTCTCAATAAATGTATTCTGCTCTTACCGTCCATTGCTCCCAAAATTCATTCTTCAATTTTAGAGAACACGAACTCATACCGTACATCTAGCAGGTTGGGAGTTTCATCCCCATATACCAATGAGGGTCCATGCAGGCTTTCAACTTTGCACAGCTCTCTCTGGGTTTCTTCTTGGCATGGTATTTTGACTCACTATGTGAATTATGACTAATTGCTCAATACCGTCAGGTCCCGTAGTTTTCTCTAGCAGCATAGGAAGTTGGCCAAAATATTCTTGTGTGAAAATTTGTATAAAAGATTTACTTAAAATAACTTGTGAACATGACATATTTTAGAATTATAAATAGCCTACATATTAAGACATTCCTTTTAAAACTTCAGTTTTTACCTAGACTGCTATAGCGTGTTCATATCCCTCAGCTTTTCTCTCACCTTCCTCCTGGTTGTTAAATTTATAATAATTACATGTAGAATCACATTCAGAATTTGAGCAAACTGCTGCATACTCTTGCTGGCGCTTGTAGGATAAGATAACCTGACTCCCATGTTTACAATACTGTGATGTTTTCACTCATCTGTTTGGTAATTCCAGATTTATTGCCCTAATTATGAGCTAATGAGCTTTGCAAGGGAATTTGCATTACTTGTTTAAGTAGGACAAATTATAGCTTAACCAAGATAAAAAAAAATTCCTTGTTTTTTGAGACCCTTTCATTTACCAAAGAAACACAGCATCTAACATCTAGGCCAAGTTACAGTGGCTCTCAGGGAGGAGAACTGCTACCTTCCAAACAAACTCTGCTGCAGAGGAGAAGTGTGCTTGGCACAGTCCAGCCCTCTTTGGGAGCCCTTTTACTGCTTTCTCATTTAGCTACTGATACACCCATCTACTACTGTTTTTAAGTCCGAAGGATGTGAAGGAGACCGCTGACAATTCTCCTTACAGCCAAACAAGAGTTCCAGAATGATTTAACATAATGAAAATACAGTGTGGACATGGACCTTTTAGATCTCAAATATTAAGCTTTCATGGCTTAACAAAGTACAGATTATTTTAATTATTTTTCTCTTGCAACCAGAAAAAAAGTGGTATGCATTTTAGTTTCATTTTTTTCTTTCCTTTACTGTATATTTTCTCGTGGCAAGAAATGATATTGAGAATTTGTTTTGGATTTAGAGGGTCATCATTTTTATTTAAAAAGTTAAAGTCTTATTTTTAGCATTTGCTTTCTCTAAGTGTGTTCATCTTCTGTTAAGGATTATTTTGAAGATTCTAAGAAATGATAAAAAGTGTAATATAAGAGGACCACCAGGGACTCCCAAAGAAGTTAAGAAAAGGTGAGCAAGCAAATTAGTCAGCTAAATTAACTAGTTGCTTTAGAAGACAAGAGATCTTTAGTGCCATCACGCTCTGCCTCATTAGCTCCATTAGTTGCTTTGACATTGTCATTATTCTACCCCCTTCTTTCCATGCAGTTTCACTGTGTCAGCTTTGATTTTCCCCTGTACTTATTTTTTTTTCCACCTTACCACTATTATATCACCTTCCAGGAGCATTGATTTTAAATCAAGTGTCACAAATTCCCCACTCATCATTTCCTTGCAGGCGTGAAGCTAACTTTCCCCAGCTTCTTCGGCACCCTTCCTTATTTCAGAGTTAATCACTTGCCACTGTCGGGCAGTTCTAGAAGCCTCCTCCCCTGTTAAATTCAACATGTAATTATTAAATCATTTAATTGCCAAACATTGAATTAACTGCTCATCAGTGTGCTTTGGAAAAAATAAACCATTAAGAGGGTAAGGAAGATGTCAATGATACAAGCAATTTTCATAAAAATGATCAGACATTGATAGAACATTATTTGTTCAGAATTACAGTAACGTTGGAGAGGTGACAAAAATATAAACTATCACCACTCCTAATTAATTGAAGTATTTATAGGCTTATTATGTGAAACAATTTTGAAGGATAGTTGAGATCCTGATTTACAAATTAACTTCAGGTTTAGATTAGTTTTATTTTTCTTTGTATTGTTTTAAAATATGGTTAAGATTCAGCAACTCAAGAGAGTGATGGAAGTTTTGCAAAACAATACAAGTAGCAATAATTGGCAGAATTTAAGCATTAGCACCACTACAGACACTCAAGAAAGAGAACTGCCACAACTGCTTCAGGAAGTGGTGAGAACAATAGAAGGGTGATTGTGGTGATTGCAGGGGAGGGGTATTTTGAGGGTGATTCATGTCCATGTCTTTTACTGTGATAAATTCTTAAAATCTAAATATTCAGCCTGTGTTACAATCACAAGCCATATAGTCACCATTTGTCCAGTGTCACACATTTGACAAGGATAAAAAGTGTAATTTTAGAGAAAGAGCAAAGACAGGAGGTCAGTGGAATTTGAATCCTGATCATGGCGATTTAGATATTTGTAAGCTCCTTTTTGAAATATATGACATAATACTTTTGAAAGCAAGTAACAGGCATAAAAACATCTAAAATGTTATTTCTTAAAATCATAAGCAAATATTTAAATTACAAATGCTAACTAAACCTGCTCCAAGATATTAGGCATCATCTTTATTTGCCTCTTCTCCTTTTCCTCCTCTCTAGTCCCTCTTTTTCTCTAATTTCTTCTTTTGAGGGTTAAGTGTATCCTGCTTCTGATTCCAAAAGGTATCCACCTTTCTTGGCAAGAACACCACTGTAATAAACCTGTAAATGAAATACAAACTCCATCGTTGCCTTCCCCAAGCAGGTCACAAGCTTATTTTCTACAGCGAAATGTGAATAATTCTAAAGGCCAAATTTACCTACGTGACAAGAACGTTATTAAACTAAAACAAAGGGATAAATGGCATTGGAAGGGTACTCTGGGAAAGCCTGGCAACCCAAATGCCAAGTGATACTCTGTTTTCTCCACCAGTTGTGAACTTCTGGTTCTCCTTATTTTCCAAGTCATGAATTAAAGGCTTTCATATTGTATATTTAAACTCAATTGAATTTAAAGGCTCCATGGGAAATATCATTGGAAAAGTAAGGGCATGCATTATGGTAAAGAAAATCTTAAGGGATTTTTCATCTAAACTGTCAAGGATTCATAATGCTTTTTGGACCTTTCAAGATGTTTCTTTAGTCACTCTTGTTGGGGATGTCATTTATAGTTTACAGCTTTGAATACCCTGAATTGAGGTTTTATTTTTTTACTGAATTAGGCTGACTATAAATATGCCCTGCTATTCCCAACATGATAAATCACTTGACATCATGAGAAATAACTAGAAAATTTCCTTGTATTTTGGTTTAATTAATTCTAATACACAATACAGCATATATTGGTAAATACTTCTGTAGCCTTCCCTTCAAGAAATTTTCTACTAATATACATATTACCATATTATTTATTCTACTATATGAGATGGGTAGGAAAAAAATTGGGTAGGATAGAAAGCTTGTTCTACAAACAGCAATACAATACCAGAATATCATGTATCTAGACTGATTTTTTTGTAATTATACCTTAGTAATATTAGAAATTCCAGCTTACCCTATTACTCAAGACACAAATATAATATACTGGGCAGATAGAGATACTCTGCATCATTTTTTCAGCTGCAGTATCTGTTAATGCATGGCAACTGTGATCATATTATTTAATTTGAAAATTAGCAGGCATTTCTTGCTTCCTTAGCCTGACTTGAAATTACTATCTTATCTAATTCTTTTTACTACATAGAAAGACTCCATAAAAATGGCTAGCCCACCCAAAATAATTCATACAGTCCGTAAGTATTTCTGTTCTAGAACAACAATCTTCAAACTTAATAAGAGACATTAAAGAAATGAATTCTGAGAGCTTTCCACTTTATGCTTCTTTGGAAACATATGCAGTAACCTACATCTTACTCAGTATTTGTAGATTCAAAATAAATTTGCTCATAACTAATGAATCTTTTAAACATGTATTCTAAAAGCCTTACTTTGTTGTTAATGCTCAAGAAATATGACTCTTGCCCAAGATTGTCTTGCATCTATGCTATTATTGCTCAAGATTCCTAATCTTCCCCAAAATTTGCTCATGACCCTTATGGAAACAGTAGATTAAAGACATTGCAATACCTCAGAATTGCATCAACTGGCTCAAAATATTAGCTTTTCTCTTCTAATATTTCTCCTGAGATTCAGCTATGTCCATCTATAGAATTTTCTAGTTTTAACATTACGGGGCTTTTTATTTGCTGAATCTTTTTCTTTTAAGTAAACCCACTGTTTAGTTCTCTACCTGTATATTTGAATATTAAACCTGTCAAAAATCCCTGCAGTCTTTTGCACCCTCATTCTTGTGTAGCTGCCAATGCCACACTTTTTGTTTTATCCCAAACGCTTTCTTCTTTAAACAACTGAGCTGTTAATATAATAAACAACATGCAGAAGTTTTATTATTCAAATAGAAATTAACTGAAATATCTCCAGTATAGAGAATAATAATTTAATGTGAGAAAATACATGTAAACCCTATAGCCTAGTACCCAACACAGAAGAGGTCCAGTAACTGTTTAATATTACTTCTCTATCTTCTTTCCTTGTATCCCCTTCAACATTTATAATACAAAACTTAAGGGAAAAAAAACTGAAATTCCTTTTTGATCAGAAAACAAGATGGGATTACATTCAATAAGATTTAATTTGTAAGTTTAGGTTTTACTTAAAACTATTTAAGAATCCATTTCCAGCATTGCTGAGAAAACAAAAAAGAGAAAAACAGCTCATCATTTGGTTTGGTGACCACAGAGACAGCCTTTGCTTCCCTAGAACAGACTTAGCTATTTCCAGAAAATTAAAGAATTTTATTCCCCAATCGCACCCAAGTTTACTGGAAACACTACCTTTTATTACTCCATATTGTGTTAGTTCCAACCCTTAACTGGGTCTAGAGTATCTTTGGTCTTAGCTACTTTTTTTTAGTTCATCATGCATTTTCAATCCCCTTTTCTCTATTGGCAAGTTCATGTAAATACTGGTTTCTATTGCTGCGACCAAACAATTCTTTTCTGAGAATCCCTCCACTCCCTGAACTGAGTTTTGTTTTGTTTTGTTTTGTTTTTTTTCCAGTACCGGAGATTGAACTCACGACCCCGCACTTGCCAGGCAGGCGCTTATGCCGCTGAGCTAAATCCCCAGCCCCCTGAACTGAGTTTTAAGGTACCTAACAACAACCCCACCATGTCCCTAGCTCTTGCTCTATTTTTCTCTGCTTTTCATTACCTGGCTCAAGGATCACTCATCCACGTTCATACCTAAACTTCTTCGGTACTCATTTCAAAATCCAGCTGGCTCATGAAGCTCTTCCCGTTTCAGTAAAGCTATGTGAGGCCTTGGGCTGTTTTCAGAGGTATGAATGTATACTTCGCTTTTCTTGACCACTTTTTCCCTATCACAAATGGTGTGTGGAGATTTCACACAACTGTAATATGTCCATACATGTTTAATTTGGTTTTATTAGAGTACCACAAATGTAGAGACCATATTACACATTTTTAAATTTCCTCTATAGCTCAAACCCAAGGACCACATAACAAACTAAACATATTTTCAGTGAGTCACCCCTCCCCAAAAAAGCAGCTTCTCTATAACTAGATGCCCAGATCTGTAGATGAGATGGCAACTATTGCCTTCTCCAATTTGTTACAGCCCTTTAATCACCACCACAGTTCCATTAGTTTGCTTTTCCCCGCTAAAAGACCAGTAAAGATTACCAGATGTGTAGGAATCTGATATTTTCCATTGGCACACAGGTAGTAAAAAATAGTCTTTGGGAAAACTATTTTTGCATGTTCTTTTGTATCTTTTTGGTTTTTATTTCCATACTAGAAGGTGGTATTACATCTTGTGATGCTTAGTTTACTTTTTCCACAGTCCTTCTAGCTATTGGTAACAGAATCACATCTCCTTGATCATTAGTTTATTAATTTAGCCAAGGGCCTCTTGGCACCAGAGCCCAGTTTGGAATAAAACCACAAGGCTAAGGTCTTCTACAGCATGTCACTTGATGACAGAGAAGCTGCTAACAGGGATGACAGCCTCACAGTGATGAGTTTGTACACAAGGAAGTCTCTATATATTTTCCACTCACAAGAAGATGAGTACTTTGGGACCTTGTTTTTTCTAGGTCATAAATAATTTCAAATAACTTGAACTCAAGTATTCAGTGACCAAAGGGACCATGGAATTAAGAAACAGGACACTAAGGTGAAGTAACTTAAAATGGCATGAAATCTCTGGATAAGATCAAAGAAAGTTCCCTTTTCAGCTTTGACCACTTCTGGGATGGCAGCTTACTGTGGTCAATATTTATTGTCTGCACAAGCCTGAGACGGTTCTTATCTGTGGTCTCTCAGTGTGAAAGCCTTTGAAACAGACTTAGGTTACCCAAGAAAATGCTGGGGCAGAGGAGATAGCAGGGCACAGTGGCAGCCGTGCCAACTGGTAGTCTCACAAGGGTAGTCAGGATTATGTGCAGGTGGAACTAATTTAGTCAGAAGGCTGATTCTAGCTCATAGTTCTGAATTGAAAATTATTTCCAGTGTTCTCCGAGTTCAGTCAGTGGCTTATTTCTTTAAAAAACTGGGATCTTGGATCTTAGACGTTAACATCTCCTCACCAAATATAATTTAGAACTTTGCATGTACAAACGTTTTAGTCCCGCACTGAGTCAGCTGAAGTAGTTTAAATTTCATTTTATTACTTTTGAGATGAATGGACATGCAGTGTCATAGCGGGAATATCTTTGCTCCTCATGTCTATCGCAGGAACCATTTTGTTCTTTAAAAACTTTCCATGTAATGCATCTCAAAACTTTCCTCCGTATTCTAGTGCCTTTATTCCCTAAGAAGCAAACCGTATGCACACACTGAGGAAGCAAAGTGCCTTGCTTGTAAAAATTAAACCACTGGTATGAAGTAGGGAGGTGAGATGTCCATAGAGAGAGATGATAATGGCCTCCTACAATACACATTCAATGTGACGTTCATCACAATTCTACAAAACAACATTAACAAACATGGACTACGTGCATGTCATAGGTTTGGAGTTTACTAAAAGCCCAGCGTCTTACATTTCAGGGCTGAAACCGTCTATCAAATAGACAAATCTCCTTATCTTACAAATAAGTTTAGAAATGCCAAAGGTGGACCCCAGGGCTGCACAGCTGTGAGATCTGCCTTCCCCTCTTCCTGGGTTACTTCCCTTTCCGTCTTGGAAAAGTCAAAGAATGAAAGGTAACAGCTGTGCCATAGAGGTATCTAAACATGGACGCTAACCCTCTGAGACTTAAAAAGAAGTAAAGATAGTAACAAGGTAAGTAGAAGATAGAAATCTGTTTAATAATCAGTCCTGGGTTCCCACTGTCCCAATCATGATTTTTTAAAAAGGGTATTATAGAATGTTTTGAAATGAGTAAAACAGACCCACTGTTCTGATTCACCACTGTTATATACAACCTGTTAAAATCTCTAAAAGACATTAGAGTTGAAAAATGACTAAACCAGTGTTCGAGTGTACTCTTTCTCTTGTCAGGTTGTAGCCACATGATGATTTTTCAGTCCTATTCTTGAATTTTAGGTCATTGGATATGTAAGGCTTCCTTCCTCTCAAAAAGGTAATTCCAGCATAATATGTCTTGGGAATCAAGTGGGGATACTTGGAAAACGGACATGCTCCATAGAAAACATTTTGCAGGGCATCTGATAAGAAGGGCACCAATTTCAACCTTGACATGTGGAACTGCCTGGGAATCTCCTAACATCATCTAGTGAGTAACAAATAACCAGGGTAAGGAACACTATTGCATTCCTTATCAACCAATCAGGGCCATGTGGTAACTGGGATATCATCTGGAGGAACAGATACCCAAGATGCCTGAACATAAAGTACACTCAGGCTTGCTTGCCTGGACAAATCCCCAGGAGAAGAAAATGTATAGTGTAGCTACTTGGATGCCATGTAAGGAGTTATTAGCCAGCTGGGCAGAGTGAGTGACATTTGGTTGAGGCGGGGTGTGGGCACAGTACTCCAGGCAATCTGGCTTTCATCTTCCCTAGTATTATTTGGCAAACTCAGACACCATTTCTCATGACTCCCCCTCCTATCTGAAGCAGTCATCTCAGGGTGAGAGGATTTATTGTACATTTCACATGTTACTTCAAGAGATTTCCAAGCGACACAGACCGCCTGGAAAACATGCCCAGGTCGGAGAGGAATAGAGCATGGTGGCATCAACTCTGACCGGCTTAACTGACCTCAGCCGTTTCTGGCTTCCTTGGGTTCCTGAGATCTTCCTTTCTACTCTTTGGATGAGCCCTCATTGAGTTACAACCTCTTTAGATAGAGCAAAGGGAGAACGTGAGACTGAAGCTCCATTTTCCTCAATAAGCTGAGGAGCTCTGCGGGATGGACAGCACGGAGCATTTGTCAGTCATCCTCTTTGTGTGCTGCTTCTATTTAGGGGAAGGTCAGGGCTTCCTTATCCTGATAAACCTGGGTGAAGAGAGCACCTATTCCCAGAGGCCTCTTGCTTCTTAGCTTTCTTTGTTTCCCGCCCTGTCTGACCTGCTTTATTCAGGCCAGAGGTGAGGAATTAGCTCTGAGGAATCTGAAGTCCGGCAGCGGCAGCGTCTGGAGGAGACTCAGACGTGCCCACAGAGAAACGGGCGGCTGACTGCCCCACTGCCGCAGTCAGCTAGCCAGGAGCCTAAGTAGGGCAGCTGACAGGACAGGGAGGTTACCACTTGACAGTGGTAATGGAATGCTTACATTTGTTCCATTTCCTATGTTCTTTAGATTCGCAAGATCATTATCATGCAAACGGATTCGTGCTGTGCCGTTTCCTGTTCCTGTTACAATCTTTATCATGACGAGAAGGTACTACGTTTTAATGCCTGGTGTTAGATTTGTTTTCAATAACTGGCGTGCGGTCTTACTTTTCTTTCCGCATGCTGCTGTGTGCACAAAAGCAAAGGTAGCGCAGTCTGGGAATTTGAATGATGGTAAACTGAATATGCAGGAGGCCAGACAATACCAGGGTAGGGACAGCCACCCTCTTCCTTCTGCACCCCACATAACCCCCAGAACTTTCATAAGAGGCTCTGACTCACTTTTACAACCCTCCACATAGATTTCAGGTTTCCACTTTTCTCATCCGTGGCTCTTTCCAGCCCAGATGACACTACTATTGACAGTCAGGTTGGATCACAGAAGGGGCAAGACAGAGCAGTTTCCAATTATCATCAAAGAATTTCCCTGCTATTACTATGCTGAGACTTCAGGCTGTTGATACAGATGAGATCAAAAATAGAACATGGTATAATAAGAACCTTTGCTTCCTGGCATGAACTAGAATCAGAATAGCTAATGGTACAACACTTTCAAGCTCTCCTTTTTTAAAAGTAGGTTTAGTTCTTGTGAAAGCTGCTGAGTTGACAGTCAGGATACTATGGGATGGAGAAAAAAAAATGATAAGCTCTCCCTCCCCACTGCTCCAAGTCTAACTTCAGCCTGCCCTGGAGGGAATGTCTGAGGAAGAAAGAAGTTGGTTCTTTCTCCAAATACTTTTAATCTTTGAATTCACAAATAGGCGTATTATCCAAGCTGATTAGGAAGAATATTTCAAGGTGGGGCTGTGTTTCCCCTCAGATCAAAGTTCAAATTGACAGATTGTTGCGTTCAGGCAACTGCAAAACCACCCAGTGAGAGCCGGTTTTGAAATCCTGTGTCTTCTCACAAGTGAACTCCAGCGCTGTGCAAGTGAGTTTTGCAACGCATTATGTGTGGTTGAAGTTTTAAGAACTGAGCCTTTAGCACAAGATAGGGGAGCTCATTTGCTTCATAACCAGCACTTGTGAAGCTCTAATCATTGCAAATGCTGACCGGACTATTTCAGCAAAGCTCAGGGTGGTGGGTGGGGCCAAGGACTTCAGGGACAGGGAGATGGGGTTACCCAAGTCTTTCAAAACTTAGCTGAGCAGAACTAAAAATCGCACCCCACCCTCATGCAGAACTGATCTGATGCTCAGAAGCTTTGGGGCGGGGATCCATTAATGTATTTCAGGGGAGGTCTAAAACTCTGTACACATCTTGCTTGAACTCATAAACTCTCTCCCTAAAGGAAATTTTCAGGGAGATCTGTGACACCTCAATGCTTTCTGGCTTCTGCATAGGCAGTTAAGTCTCTTTTCTCACCCTTCTCCTGTTCTGGGACCATGGTCACAGTCCCATTGAGAACATAGGAAAACATCAGTAGGTAATGAGATGTAAGTTGATTTTTCATATTCGGGAAGGTTGATCCCTTTTTTCTTTGGGCTGTTTTGTTACTTGCTAACTGTATTTTTATCTTTGAGTTTCAAGGATTTTTTTTTTTTTTGAAATGACAATAGGAGTATGTGTAGAATGTACCTGATGTCTCTAGTATCATAAAAGCAAGCCATAGAAATGGAAGCAGGGTAATGCTTGCTTATCAATTAGCACCACTCACCATAAAGAAGTTTGCCTGTTTGTTTGAGACAGGGTCTCACTATGTATCTCAGGCTGGCCTTGAACTCACAGTGATCCTCTTGCCTCAGCCTCCTGAGTACTGACTGGCATTATAGGCATGCACCATCACGCCTGGCCTAGAAAGAATTCTCAATGAAAATCACTTTTTTTTTTAAAGGGTAACCATGAACCAGGGATATAGCTCAGTGGCATTGGTGCCAGCCTGGCAAGCATGAGGTCATGAGTTCAATTCCCAGTACTGATAGATAGATAAATAAATAAATAAGGAAACTAAGAAATTATCACCCAAATGGTAAAGGATGAAAATCTAGTATCAAATACAGCAGTTGCCTTTCACAAATAAACATAACATTACCTGTTCTTATTTTAAAAAATAATAATAATAGGAAAAAAAGGGAAAAAGGAACAGCTCCTCTTTTTCCTTTGAATGTTGTTCTGGGGAGTTCATAAGGTCAGGAACTTGACACTGGTTTCAAGCAGAAGAAGCTAGTCAAGCAGGATTTCTCTGCCCTCTGGACAAATGGTTAGCCTGCTTCAGGAATTCTGAATAATTATTGCTGTTCTCTTCAGCCTGGAGAAAATTTACCTTTCACAAAACAAAGAGCTTGTGGCATTAGCTTAATCTCATTGCCTGAGTGTGCAGAAATCAGTTTTGCTCTGCCGAGTTATTATCGGTCCTGATTTACGAGCATGAGAACTATTTTGTCTGGTTCCTGGGTCTTCGTGGAAATGCAGCTCTATGGCATCTCCAGAGCATGATGTAACGCCCGCCCACCCCACCCCCACCCCCCGCACTTCCCAGCAGGCAGCCCGAGAAGCAGGCTGCTTCCTAGGGTGAACAGCGCTGCTTTGCTCTAAGGGACAGGGAGGCAGAAATTTTATGCCTGCAACTAGGATACTCAAGAGTTTCAGGCTTTTTTTTCCCCCACTAAAACTCCTCTTAATTCCTATGCAGATACCCACGGGTTATCGGAACTCTTTGTAGCGCTGTAAGTCAGTACTGACGTTGTTGTGTTGTCAGGAAACAAGTAGTTAAATAAACTAAATTCTACAAGTAGTTAAATAAACTAAATTCTTCTACAGTCAGGTTCTTGAACAAATTAGCACCTAAGTTGATTTGAAGAGGTTCAGGTGTTGGCAGTGGCTTAGCCAAAGTTGCTAGCCTTGCTGTTTTGACCAGAAAAATAAAGTTCCCTTCATTTTTAACTCCCTCTCACTCTCCCTTGGTGATTTATATTGTTTTGGAATCATTCTCTACCATACATAACAAGTACTATTAACCATATGGGATTATGGGTCCAAATTCCCAGGGAACAGAGAGTAGCTGTGAATATTTTCGTATGTCTCAGTATTATTGTCTTAATGATGTCTGAGATTACTGGAGTAATTTTCACCAAGAATCCCCCACGCAATTGAGATCTCAGGAATTATGCCACTTAGAATGGGAAGCCCCTTAGTTCTGAGGGAGAATATATGCTTTCTTTCATGGGCCCTGTATTGACTCAAAAACTGAATATTCACCTTGAACTAAAATAGATAAATCTTGTCTATGTTTTTGGAAATATGTGAAGATTTTTCAATTTGGAAGGGTGGAGCATATGGGTATGGGGGTGTGTGTGTGTGTATGTGTGTGTTCTTTCTTTTAAAAAGTAATCAGGCATATAGTTTGCCTTTCACCCCAAATGAAACTTATATGAATCCCTAAAGTTTTATACAACCTTTACAATTGACCTTAGATCCAATTAAGTAGTGTTTTGTATTTTCCCAGTGGTTTAACTCATATTCATTGTTTGCTTTAATACCATTTCAACATCAAAAAAGGATTTCCAGACTATTTATATATAGTTAAAAAAAAAACAGTTTAGTTCTCTAATCTTACAAAAATTGCCTTTGTGTCCTACCACTCAAGCCTTTCAGTTGTATCTTATGTCATGATGTCAAGGACACAAGAGCACACAGCTTTAATGACATCTACTTGTTTACCAAGTATTTTGGGATCATTGGATAAAATTAAATACCTACAAGAAAACATTTCAAGTCAGTTTTTAAATATGTGATTTGCCCAAACTTTTGAGATGTGGCAGTTAAGTTGGTGGGAGAGTCCTGCTTTGCAATATTACTTCCTAGTTTATGTTGACCCATATGACTTTGGGTGGCCCCCCACTGATGAGTTAGGAATCTTTACTTTGTTCAGGTTTGAGTGTTCACATGTTTTTTACTGTATTGGAGAAAAACATTTAACATGAGATCTGCCCCCTTAAAAATATTTAAAACATGCAGTAATACAGTCTTGGTACCTATAATAGAATGCTGTGCTGTATCTCTAAGGCTTTGTCATCTTACCTAACAAACTTCATACCCGTTAAACAATTTTCCATTTTCTCTACTTCTCAGCTTTTGACAACCACCATTCTTTCTGTTCTCACGGTTTTGACTACTTTTAGATACTTCATTTGAGTAGAACCATGCAGTATTTGTCATTCTGTGACTGGCTTGTTTTACTTAGTATCCTGGCCATAAAGTTCAGCCATAATGTTGCATAGGGAAGAATTTGCTTGTTCTTATTCCACTGTACGTGTACGTCACAGTTTCTTTATCGAGTCATCTGTGATAAGCAGGTGTTTTCTACATCTTGATTACTGTGAATAATATAATGAACATCAGGAGGAAAATCTTTCAAGATACTGATTCAGCCCAGGGGTGACAGTATGCATCTAGGATGGAGGAAGCTGATTTAAAAAGACCACAAGTTCTAAGCCAGCCTGAGAATTTAGCAAGACCCTGTATCAAAGTAATTTTTTTAATAAAAGGCCTGGGGATTTGCTCAGCAGTAGAGTTGCCTAAGAAGTACCGGATATGTAGGTACTATTGCTGGTTCATACAGATTATTTTTTTTTTTGAGAATTACTCATCCTTTTTCCATAGTGGCTGTAACATTTTATGTTACTGCTAACAGTGTATGGGGTACAGTTGTTGCCAAGAGTTGTTATTTTTTAAATAATAACTGTCCTACCAGATAGGATGTCTCATTGTGGTTTTAATTAGAATACTTGATTACTAATATTGAGCATCTTTTATAAACCATATATATATACATATATATATATATGTATATGTCATGTATATATCTTTTTTGGAGAAATGTCATCAAGTCCATTAACCCATTTTAATTGGATTTACTTTCTCTTTTCTTTATTAAGGAATAGGAGTTGTCTAGCTTTGATATTCATTAGGATATCTTCTAGCATAATGATTTTCTTCTACACTTAAAATACTTTTGTTGCCACCATGTAAATGAACACCAGAAAGAATTTTTCCTTGCTTAAAAATAATTTTGTTATTAGAGACATCACAAGACAAAGTCCTCTGCTAATTTTTGTAAGTTTCCCTTAATTGTCCTAATTCTGTTATACCTTGATTGTCATCGCCATACAAACATCACAAAGCCCTCATATACACCACGTAACCATCTCGTGGTCCACCCGTGGCTTAACTAAGATCTTCCTCACCAGCCTCAGGGCGTGCAGCCAGGTGACATCTCCACCTGCGGCATCTCTGGGATCCACTACGGTGTGTAAACCGCGGCTGGAATTTCCCCAGATAACTCCTAGTCCGCAACTGAGTGGGCAAGGTCTCAATTCCAGCCGTTTTGCTTTACAACAAAGTGCAAAGGACTGCTTTACGGACTGTGGCACAGCAGAGCCCGCCAGGTGGGCTGCAGAGATGTTCTCAGAGGCGCACTGGCGTCAGAGTCCTTTCCTAGGAAACCATCTTGCGTGTTCCGGGTGTCAGACCTGGGTCAGGGTCCTAAGGCGTTCCCTGCCCATTCCTGCTTCTCTGCATTGTCTTTGAAAATCAGCATCCTGAATAAACCTCATGTGTTTCTCCCTCCATCTGAGCCAGCTTCCCAGAGGACCTGAAGACCTTAGCTCCCGGGTCCCCATGTTCCCTTCTAGCTGTAGCCTCAATATTTTTTCCTACTGCACAACAAAACTTGTAACAAGAGCTGTCCGAAGCTGTAGTTCTGCCGCCTACTTTACAGCTACTTGCTAACTGCTATTTGTCTGTGCACCAAGTTACCAGTGTTCTGCTGAAAGTGCTATTAGCAAAGTCACCAACTGCCTACCTCCTTACACTGACTCAGCAGGTATCTTCCCACCTTGTTGTCTCTCTGTTGATATTTTTTAAAAAGAATAGAAAAATTAACAAAAATCTTCACTCACAAGTCAATCAATTATCAGCTCATAGTTAAGAAAATCGCCTTGGGGGAAAACAATTTGCCAGCTACTCCACAGACTCAGGACTAGTATCTAGCTTTTACAAAGAACTCAACAAAATTAAACCACCTAAAATTAAAGACCCAGTCAAGCAATGTGCTAGAGAAATGAACTGATGTCACAGAGGAAGAAATCCAAATGGTCAAACATATGAAAAAATGTTCACCATCTCTGGCCATGAGAAAAACACAAATTAAAACAATACTCCACAAAGAATGGACATCTTTGGGAAACCAAACCATAACAAATGCTAATGTGGCTGTAGAGAAGAAGGAACCAGAGCCCCTGCATTGGTGGTGGGAATGTAAATGAGTATCTCTGTTATGGAAATCAGAATGGAGATTTCTCAAAGAACTGAAATTAGAAATTTCATGTGACTCAGCTCTCCCCCTGCTGTGTTACCCCAAGAGCTTACATCATCAACTACAGCAGTAGGTGCATAGCAGTGTTTACAACAGCACAGTCAGTAATAGCTAAAGCGGCCTGAATACCCATCAGCAGATGATTGGCTAAACAAAGTGTGGTATCTATAATGGAATACTATTCTGCTATAAAGAATGACAAATGTGAGGCATTTGCAGGAAAATGGATGTTGGACAATACAGTGTTGAATGAAATAAATCAGAAAAAGCTTAATTACTATATGGTATCTCTCACTGCAGTGAGACACTGTACAAACAAAGAAAATTATATAAAGTGGATAGAAAGGGACCAGGGGACAGATCTCATCCAACAGGGAAGTGGTCCAAGGGAACAGGGAGAAGAGTGAGGAAGAGGGGGTGGGGAAATGGGAGGACTAAAGATGTAATTATTCCTATCGATGTAAGCAATGATACGCCGTAACATGAGCTAAGACAAATAACTTCAGCAAGTATGGAAAAGGGGATGGGGGACCACAGGAGCAAGTAGGAGGCAGAGAGAAATGGAAAGGATTAGACAAAAAAAGAAGCTGCTGTATGTACAGGTAACCACTCCCCTAGGTGACTGCAAACTGCATGAATCACAAACATATACTAATAAAATAAAATACAATTTTAAAAAATCACCTCTGAATTGACATAGCTTTGATTTTAATTTTCTATCTGCCTCCTGCAAGCTGTATAATATTGGGAAAATTTGTTAACATCACTGTGTCCCAGCTTTCATGTCTTTGAAATGGAGGTGACAGTACTACCCAACTCTTGAAATTAGTGTGTCAAATTTAATGGGATCAGTGCAGTATCTGGCACAGTAATTGTTAACAGTCATTGTTCAACCACACACCATTTATTTTCTACTTTGCTGGTTGTCCTTTCTTCATTATTTCCACTACTTCTTTCATTTTTTTGTTTGTTTTGAGACAGGGTCTCACTGTGTAGTTCAGGCTAGCTCCAAACTCACTATGTAGCCCAGGCTGGCTTTGAACTTGTGGCGTTTCTCCTGCCTCATCCTCTCAAGTGCTGGGGAGACAGGCATGTGCGACCACACATGGCTCACTAGTTCTTTCTTATAAATGTGACCTCTAAATGTTGGGGTGCTCCAGACCTTGATCGGCTAGCTATTTCTGTCACCACACTTTACCCAGCCCAGAGAATTTATTACCACCTAGATGCTATTAGCTACTAAATGTATCTCTGTAACCTCGATACAAATTCAAAAGCATATTTGACATCTCTACTTGGATACTGTAAATATGCCAAGCTTTGTATATTAAAAGAAAAATTAAATTTGATCTTATGGAAACAAGTAAAACAAAATTTCATAACAAAATCATAGGGGAACAATAATAATTACTGCGAATTGTTGTATCTTTAAAGTAGTTACTCAGAGTACAATATATGGGCATAAAAAATTCTCCAATCAATACTAGCAGAAACCTTCCTTTTCAATAAACTAAGAGATGCTATAAAAGCAGAATTCTTGATAACTCCTCACCTCATCAATACTTGTGCTAAGATTTACCTGCTCTTTTACGTTTAGGTCTAGAATGCCTCCCCAGAGCCTCCTGTTTTCAGAGATGGAGCTTTTGGAAGGCAATTGGGTTGCGGGGTGCTCCACTCGAGTGGAATAATCTACTGATATGCTTATAGCTGACTTGATATTATGAGGTGGGGTCTGGTTGGAGGTAGGTCACTGGGGCTGACACTGATGCACCTTCCTCTCCATCTCCTCCCTTCACTGTATGCTTCCTGACGTCATGACGTGACTAAACTTCCTTGGCTACGTTCTGTCATTATTTCCTCCCTGAAGCTAGCTGAGTATGGACTGAAACCCCTTCAAAGTGTAAGTCTAAGTAGGCCTCTCCTCTTCTACATTTTGGATGTTGGATATTTTGCCTCAATCATGAGAAAACAGCCAAGTCAGATTTTGATACGGAGACCGGGGTTGTAGCCCTGACTATGCCCGAAATTGCGGTTCAGAAGCCTTTGGAAGGGGCCTGTGTGAGTTTGGAAAAGTTTGGAGATGCCAGTTAGAGAAGCCCTAAAATGATGTAGGCTAAGTTGTTAGGAGATTATGGTCAGAACTTTGAAGCCCACAATGGTAAAAGAAATGTGCACAGCAGAGGCCAGACTTATGAGGTTGTAGCTGGGAACAAGATTGCTATTGACAATTGGACTCAAAGCCAAGTGTGCTGTATTCCAGAAGAAAATTTATTTATGTTCTGCCATATCCTGAAACTTGCAGGAAACCCAGAGTAAAGATGGTGTATAAATTAATCTTCTGGAGGGCATTTTAAGGCAGCCCAGTGTTCAGGCTTTGGTATGGATTCTGCTGGTGGCTTTTCACCAAATCTACAATGAGAAACAGGAGCAAAAAAGTTTTCTATCTGGGCTGGGGGTTTGGCTCAGTGGCACAAGAACTTGCCTGGCAAGTGCAAGGTCGTGAGTGAGTTTGATCTCTGGTTTAAAAAAAAAAAAAAAAAAAAAGTTTTCTGTTTCACCAGAAATGAAGCAACTGCAAAGCTGGGGCAAAGAAGAGCACATTTGCTGAAAAGATTCACATTAAAAAGAAGTCCTTTGCATCAGGACAGTAGGACAGATGACTTGAGAGCATCTCAGGACTCACCAACACCCTACCCTTCACTGGGAAACTCCTTAGAATGACTGACACCCAGATTTCAAAAGATGTAGAGGACCAGGCAGTACCCCCAGAGAGGGCAGTGCATGAAGCTGTGAGAGTGAAGCCAGAAGTGCAGCAGCCCCAGGAAGCTGGCGATGCCCGAAACATTGGAACATCTGCTGAGGAAAGCCACAGGTAGTGAGTGGGGCCACCTCCAGATAGGGACTTTTCCAGATGGACTAAATGCATTCTGCACAATAATGATTTGGAGCCAGATGTATAATGTTCTGGTTTAGATCTAGGTTATCACCCAAATGCTTCACGTGTTCAGAGGTAGGGCTTTTGGAATGACTGGATCGTGGTGGCACTATAGCTAGTGGGTTAGTATACGGATCCCTTCATAGCTGTTAGACAGTGGGCCTGGTTAGAGGTGAGTCCCTGCGGACGCGACAGGGAAGTGTATCTCCCTTGCCAGCTCCTCCCTTCCTTTGCACTCTGCTTCCTGCCCACCACAACCCAAGCAGATTTCCTCTGCTATACTTCTCCGCATGCTGTTTCTGCCTTGAAGCCAGCTAACTCTGGGGTGAAACCCCTTAAAACTGACAGCCCAAATAAGCATCTCTTCCTTTGAACTGTGAATCTTGGGTATTTCTGTTCCAGCGATGAACAAGTAAGACAATCTATAATTTTCCATATTTTTTCAAGTTCAGAATCCAAGATTTCTCCCTTTTTCTCTCAATCTGACAGAATGAATGCCTCAGTGATTCTGTCTCTACTATCACCACTTTGGTATAAAACACCACCACCATCTCTGGCTTGGATTACCGAAGTTACCAGCAATCTGAGCTCTGCTGCAGTGGATTAAGTGCCCAGTTGCCAATCTTACTTCCTTAGTAGGTAGTAAAATTGTGTGTATGCCCCTAAAATCCTTCTTTGGCTTCTCATCAAAATTAGAATACAAACTAAATACTTTCCTTTCAACTACACGATATGATACAACCTGGTCCCTACCTTGTGCATTCTCTGCTATCTTCTCCCAGGTGGTTCTCTCTCTGCACTCTCAACTGCTCTACACCCAGCCTTTGAACTTGTGCAACTCTTAATCTGCACAAGGAGGCAGTCGGGCTTGCCTCACTTCTAAATGCCAAGCTCTCCTTTATTTTATTTTCAGATTGGTTACTGCAGTAAATTTCGGGTTTTAGCTTAAATAGTACCAACTCTAGGGGACCTGTTCTGACCAGCTAAGTAAGAAACACATCCTACCTTTGTTAATGACTCTTTACCCTTTGGACCACTCATGGAAATCTGACATTGTTTTGGCTTTGTTTATTATTTCATTCCACACTGGAATGTAACCCCCTTAAGGGGTGAGATATTACGTGCCTTAAATTGCCTTGATATATGACCAGGGCTTACAGCAGTACCTACCATACAGTAAGCACTCCATGAAGGTTGGCTGAATTAATAAATGAATGATTCAGTCTTGGCAGACAAGTATTTTAAGCTAGGAGAGACATGATGATTAACAATTTGAAAGAACCACTCCAGATGATAGAATATGGGTACTCACACCTCTTACTGTCTGCCCTAGAAATTATAGAAGTCAGAAGATAAAAGATTTTATTTAAAATGTTAAAAATATAAACTATTTTAACATTTAAAAATTAAAAGTTAACAAGTTTTTCATAGATCGCCATACAAAATTTTGATTATGTTAGAGTTTATGTAGATATTTGGATAAGGGGAAGTTAAAATTTGTTAAATAGAGTTTTACTTGGTTCTTCATATTAAAAAATAGATGTGCCAAAATGTGTTCACTGTCATATCAAAAAAAAAGAAACTAATATTTGCATAAAAATATAAAATAGAATTTTCACAAATATTTCATTTGCATGTATGCTTGTAAAATAATATTTGATAAGTGTCTAGAATGCGTCCTATGGCCTATCAAAGTAAAATAATTCAGGACCCTATAAAGCTATTTTCCACTGGAGTGTAATGCATTTTACATTTTAATAAATCATAAATAAGAAACAAAATTATGGTATATTTTATTAAATGTAGAATACTTTCCTGCATATATAGAGTGATTATATAAGATAAAAGAAGACATGTAAAAGAAAATGACAGCCACTATTTAAACCAGGTGATGTGCTAAGTACCAGCAGGATTTCAGTGAAGTAACTAACTGTCCATTTCACAGACTTAAAAAACTGAAGTTTAGGAAAGTTCAGCTTGCCTTGGTTCACTCTGCTTGTCATCATCTCAGTCCTAATTTGAACCTAGAGCCTTCAAAGCTCTGACCAATTCAAAGCCAGGCAATGATTGTATTAGTGTGACAGCACAAAAGGTTAAATCATATTTATGAGGAAAACTGAAGTCTTTACTAGTCTAGCAGTAACAGTAAAACCCACAAGGGATTTTTCTTCTGGCTCAGATAATGTTTTATTAGAAATTAAGTCCTGAAGTATAAGATGAGCCCTGTCACCAGAGAGTCCTAGATCTCTACGGAGAAGTGGTCAGAATTCTGTGGGACCCGCAGTGGTGCCTTACTGTCATGTGCAATAAAAATGCACAAGAGGACTGAAGGGAAGACTTGAAGGGCCCCCTGTGCTGGCCCAGACTGTAAATGCTGCTTGCCTCTGCTTCCTACTCGGGGATTCTGGCTTGATCAATCCTAGATGTTTGCCCATAGCCAGCAGCCACTGCATACGCCACCCAGGAAGTACGTTAAGCTTCCAGAAGGATGAAAAGTCTCATCACGTAGCCACCACTTTGGGTGACACAGATTGGCTATGAACAGGTAAGAGAAATAGTATCCAAATCTCTGGAAGAAATTATGATGGTGGGGGGCACGCATCCTGCTGACTTAAATAAAAAGTTCCTTTTTAACATAAAGTTTAAAATTTTCACAGATCTGTAAAATAAATGCAAATCCATTTGCAGTGGAACCTCTAATGAGGGTGTTAATGAAGTCATGCCAACATTAGTTATTTTATTAATTTATTTAGTATTCACAGATTTCCCTTATTGGTACCAGATGTAATTGCAGACCTGAGGGTTCAGCTTGATACTCAAAAGTCCAAGATCTCAAGCAAGAGACAAAAAAAAATATATCAGGTGGTGATAGGTACAAGAAAGGAGAATAAAGCGAATTAGGAAACATTGTACCATGAGGAGGATGGATGCTGCCACTCTATAGAAATCAGGGAAGGAAGTCCTGTTGGATGAGAGTTGAAGGAAGTAAAAGGGCAAGCCATTCGTTAATGGAGGAAAGGAAATTGCAAGAGCTAGATAGTGCAAGAGCCACTAAAGAAACCAATATGGCAGCCGCAGGAAGAGTGTTGGGGAAGTGACAGGGCCAGAGAGGGTGTGGGGCCCGGCCAGGGGCCACTCTGCAGGCTGTGCTAGGACTTCCGCTTTCACTCGGAGCGGGACAAAAGTGCCTGGAGAGTCCTGAGCCAAGCAGTAACATGATGGTGGCTCAGAGTTTAGAGAGCCCTCTGGATAATAGACCATAGGAGGCAGGTGGAAGCTGAGAAATCTGTAGGAAGCTACTCTTGTTATTTAGGAAAGAGCTGAACCAAAGTAAATGGGGTGTTCATCCTGTGAAATCATCGGATCCAGACATATTTTGAAGGTAGAGCTTCCAGGCTTTGCTGATTGCATAGATATGCAGTGTGAAATACGAAGGGTGATATAAAGATGATTTAGGGCAATTTATGGAGTTGGAGGAATTTGGAAGAGAAATAATTAGATGAAGGTTAAAAAAGTAAAGTTCCTTCAGAGACCTGTTCATCTTGAGACACTGCTTATAAAATGAAGTAGATGTCTGGAGTTTGGGAGGAGGAGGAAGACTCATGCTGGAGATGTAACTTTGGGATTGTCCTAAAATGGTCCATAATGAAATAATGGGCCTAAAGACAGACAGCACCAGAGATGTGAGATACAATTTTGACAGCTAATGTTTAGGAGAATGTGTAGTACAGGCCAGGTACTATTTTAAGGGGTTTCCTTAAACTCAACCTTCATAGCGACACTATAAGGAAGATAGAGTAACTCATCACTTAAGGAAATCGAGGGAGAGAGGAGTTAAAGTAACCTGTTCCAGACCACAAAGCCAGGGATGGAGAAGAGGCAAGACTTGAATGCACACAGACAGGTACTAGAGTCTTCCACAGAGAAGGCTCAGCTCCACACGGCCAGTTTCAGACTTGGCTTCTTCTGTTCAGTGCCTGGTACTCCTAATTTTGGTCACAAAAAAATAAAGGTCAGTGTTTTGCACCATTTAAATTCTAGGCTCATATAATCATTAACAGAAGAAAAGAGAAGATTCATAAACAAGTGGCTACAAAAGAAAAAAAAACCCTACAATATCAAACCTTCCTTACAACAAAGAAATTATATATTTTATCTTTTTCTATTTTTTTCTGATTTAATTTACTGATTGTAGCATGCCTTTCCATTGGAGAGTATGTCATGGAATTGATGAAATATGATATTTTCACTTTTTTTTTCCACAGTTGGCTTGTTTTGTTGACTGAGCTGTAAACATTATTTCACCAGGAATGCATTTTTCTTAATATAATCTCCATTATATTAGACCACAATGCCTCTTTTAAAATTGGAATGATTCCCTTTTCTAGGAATAATATTCTTTGTGAGTACCAGTAAAACCTTCATTTTTAACCCCTTCCTTATCTTACGATGTTGCTCATGATGGCTGAAGATGGGTATGAGAAATGTGTACCTTTCACTTGTTTTTGAGGTAGAATCTTTATTTTATTTTCTTGATATCTCTAAGGCTTGGTAAATTAACAAAAGACATTTAATGCATTAATTGCCAGAATTAAAATATTGATATGCATATATATAGAATGCATAACTAGAGCTCACCTTCTGTCACTTGGAACTTTGTTGATAGGTCCAAGTGTCAATATTTATGAAAAGAAATATGTCTCCACCACTCAGGTAAGCCTCATGTTTTTAAAGTTCCTCTGTCTCCAATGCCTCTGGATAGGAACAATCTGAGCATGTCACTTGAGAGATGCTAAGGCCATGACAAGTGGTAGTAAAGATCAGTTACAAAAAGATGGACACACAAAAATGAAAAAGAAAGATAGTCACAACTTAATCGCAAGGTTAGACAGACCTTGCAAACGTGAGGCTCAGTGAAATAAGTCTGACACAAAAAAAGCAATGTGGCATGATCACACACATAGGATAGACAAATTGAGAGACAGACAGCAGACTGGTGATTGCCAGCAGCTGGAGGGAGGGAGGAATAGAGAGCTGCTGGAAGTCTAGGGAGTTTGTTTGGGATGATGAAAAAGATCTAGAGATGGACGGTAGCAACACCTATGTAGCAGTGTGAACACACTGACTGGCCCTCGATTGGTTAATTTTGTTACCTGTGTTCCACCACAATAAAAAACAGAAACACTAAGCAGACGCAGCCTACATTGCCCATTCTTGTGCAGGTGGCTTTCTAAAGACATGATGGTAAAGGCAAGGATGTCTGTATTCACCTATAGACAGAAACATGTATGCACACAGTTACCAGCAAGTCATGCCTCGTCTACAAATGGTTCTCCCACCTCCTCCAACCTGTCTTCAACTGAGAAACACAGTTTTCAGTTTTCTCCCAACATGAAATTTATCAGTTAAACTATCTCTTAACTCCGACCTTACCTAGAGTGGGGCAGGCACGGGCTTCTTCGGAGCATCAAACTATAGGTCTCTGGGTATTTATAAAGGGACCTTCTCACCTGCTGGGAGAATCTCAAGGGATGTTTAATATAGTTTCAGTGGCAAAGCTCCACAGGGGTGGGAGGGGAGGCCAAATACTTTAAAAAATAGAGTTTTCTCCTGGAAGTAGAATATGGTGGAAAAGGCACATAGATTTGCTAGCTGGAAGATCTGCTCCTATTTCCTATGTGATCTTACGCAAGTTATTTCTCAAATCTTACCTCCTTAGGTATAAAACTTGGAATACTAGTGCCTGTTTTGCCTGGTTGTGCGTGTAGCTCTACCATGCCCAGAATAAAGTGGATAAGGAGTTGTACCTTTCTTTCTCTTCCCATATTAAAGTATCCTGACATGACCAATAAGAGTTTGGGTTTTGATATTTTAAGTGTGGAGGAATCTATTGCCATGTCCTCCAGTTTATATGCAAAGGCCACTGTCTATGATCTATGGCAGGAAAGTCAAGTCTATGATACCAAAGACCATCCTGTATAATGGGGAGAAATCTGATGATCATTCAAAACCCAAAGGAACCCTACCTATTTGCCTTACGTATTGAGTGGCAAGCTCTTCTCAGTAAAACTCAATACTATTCTCTTGAGTTTTGGTACATATTTTTAGTACAATTAAGGAGAAAACCAGAAAAAGT
Organism: Dolichotis patagonum; assembly: GCA_004027295.1. Lineage (NCBI taxonomy): Eukaryota > Metazoa > Chordata > Mammalia > Rodentia > Caviidae > Dolichotis > Dolichotis patagonum. The sequence goes on from PVJX010005299.1 coordinate 62,856, forward strand.
GACCTGCTGTTTAAGCTACCATATCAGTATGCCTTTGGTTATACCAAAGTGGAAACCATATTGCCAATCAAATTCAATGGTTAGGTTTAATGTTGAGTGTATAGGAAAATTTGATTCAGTTCTCATCCAGTTTGCTTTGGACCTAGAACTGTGGAGAGGATCAGATTCATTAACCAAGGTACCACAATATTTATATTTTTGGCTGACTATATAAATTCTCTTGTTATCCCCAAGTCTTTAGTAAAAAGCACTGTGAACATAAGTAGTGAAAGTGATTTTTAGGAGGGAACAAAAATCAAGGGAGAACTTCTGTATTTTATTCTGTTTCTATTCCCCAGAGGAACACTTAGTGACAGCAAAGGAAGGACACACTCTATGGTCTACTCCTTGCAAGGGAAGAATCTAGTCATCTCTGGAAAGGGGATTTATTTTTTTCTACAGAGCTTTTTTATGTACTTAGACATAAAACATTCTTGTAGTTTCTTAAAGGGAACTGGCTTCACAAGAGAAAAGTCATCAAACTTTCCTTTCAAAGAGTTTGTCAGCTGCTAAGATCTATAGCTCACAACCAGGCTCTAGTCTGGATAGGAACAGAAATTCATAACTTTATTAAAGCCTGTTTCTCCACAACAGAGGAATAGCATGCAAGGAGACAAGCTTACTTTTAGTTACAGCTTAGTCATTATATGCAAAATGCTTTTAAAAAAAACCCCACCTGTGCTACAATTTTATGATTGTTAAAACTAGTACACTCACAGATGGGTATCTGTAATTAGAACAGAATTTTTGTTTTGCTTCTCAGTGGGTTTTTTTTTCCCCCATTATGAATGGAAACAAACCATCTGACATTAGGGAAGCAAACTCAGGTGTATTAAAGTTATTTCCTCTGTAAAATTTCGTTCATTCATTTTCAGCTTGCCAGTTAGCTGACAGGGAAGTAGCTGTGTAAGAGCCAATGCTCAGTATTACAGGTTGTAAGTACTGTAAGAGGCATAAGCTAAAGGTTACATGAACTGATGAATGAAGGAACTAATGAGAATTAACCTATTTCAAAGGAATTGGCCAAAAGCTCTCAGCTTTTATGGGTACCAGGCCCACTCCCTGCTTACCCTTTGTACCATCTCCTGGTCAACAGCCCACAGACACCCACATTGCACCAGTGTATTTATATAAATGTTGGCCCGGGAAGTGGGCACCTAAGAGTTTTGGAGAAATAGTCCATGAGACTGAGGCTGAAGTCTAAGGAAGCAAAAGGGAAACTTCACAAGTGCCCTTCACTTGTTCAAAAGAGCTGTTTAGTTCATTCTATTACTCTTTCATCTAGTCTTACTATCCCCAAAGGATTTCTATAAATGGTGTTGAGATTCTGATACCTAATAAGATATAAGTTTAACTATGTTGTTTCTTCACAGACATGATATATTTAGACAACTTAAAATCAAGTGGCGGACCCTTGTCTAGACCCATGAATTTCTTCGTAGGTCTAGGTGTTTGGGATTAAAAAATTCTCAGCACGTCATCCAAATCTCAAATTCATATTGTACTGTGAATTTGCAATATTCCCTCTTTGAGTGATTAGGAAGAGGTGTTGTGTATAGCACTAATGGAATTACAATGGATACCATTAATTGCATTACCCAAATAAAATGCTAAGGTTCTTAATATTGGAAGGTTACTATGATTTCTGTAAAGGTTTATACTCTAATCCCTAAGTGGGTTTGCCCTCTGCTTTCACTGTTGGTGCAGTAGAGATATCTATAGTTAGACCACTTGTGACAAACCAGACAGGTACAGAACAGCACAGTAATCAGAACTGCTGCAATGCTAGCCACCTGAGCTAGAAAATGCAAAGAAATCTACAGTGTATGAGGCTGGAATTTGTACCAAAAACAGAACAAAACACAAAAAAACCCCAGGGTGAAGGTGATAATTCCATTAAGCAAATTAAGTAAAATCCTAAATACTTTCGTGCAATTTTATTTGGAAAGACAATCTTTTATGAGCCAGTGATCGGTGTCTATTAATACGAAGTTTAAACAGGAAAACAGTAGAGCAAATGCCCTGAGCCCCTGTGGTTGGCTTGAGGGCTTCCCAGAGCCAGTGAGCCATTGTTCAGGGTGAGAATTGTGTAAATACCCTGAGTAACACAGAAGTTCTCTGCAGGGGATGTTAGTGCTCTGGTTAGCTCTGACTTTCTGATAATTCAGCTGGAAACACAACTGGGAAGCTTTGCCATGGCAGCTTCTTGGAAACGGGATCGATATGCGGAGTCACTCTGCTTGGAACTTACTCAGTTTACTCCTAAACCCTGGCAGAATAAATTCAGCGCATGCCTGGTCATTGCTGGGCCTTTCTGTGTCCTTAAATACCCACTGTTAATATCCAAACTCAGTCCCCTTCCTCTCTCCTCTTTCCCCATCTCAAATTCTACAGGATATTCTAATATTGTTCTAAAGCAAATGACACCATATGCTGAACTTCCAAATAAATTCTTGCAGATTTTTAGTCCATTGGATATAAAGATTTTCTTGAAATTCCTGTGTGTTTCATGCTTTTATAGGTTCATGTTTGGAAAGGCTTCACACTATGGGCTTTGATGATTAATAACAAAACAAGTTGTATTTTCTTATAACACTTAATACCGTACTTTGGAGTTCAAAATACATTGACATTTCCTTCTTTGTGTCAAAATAATTTCTTGTGCTACCACTGGATTAGTCTCAGCTAGTTTATTTTTGTTATTGAAATGCCTACTCATAAAATAGTCACATTTAAAAGGTAAACTATGAAAAGTAAAATAGGTAAGGTTTCTTGTATGTACACTCTTTGGATTCACTTAGCACAGGAGTTAAATTTGGGGCTGTAGCAAATTTTATCATAGCTAAACTGGGCATGGTAGTACATGCCTGCAATCCCAGCACTCGAGAGGCTGAGGCAGGAGGATTGCTGTGAATTTGAGGCCACCTTGTACTACAAAGTGAGTTCAAGGGCAGCCTGAACTGCATAGTGAGACCCTGTCTCAAAAAGACCAAAAAACAAACAAACAAAAACAAAACACTTATTGTGGCTTTGCATAGTCACAATGGATGTTATGTTTTAATCCAAGGCTAGGAAAAACCTATTGTAAATGAAAATTGAAATGACAAATCAGTGGGAAAAAACACAAATCATATTCACATATTAGCACGATAACTAATTTTATGCTTTTCCTGTTTCTCCTTGGGATAGGATTTCAATTTTTAACAAGTATAATCTCATTTTTTTCCATATTCAAGAGCACAAAACACTAACCACAATAGCTATAAAGTTTTTTGTTGTTGCTGCTGTTTTTTAAGCAGGGTTTCACTGTGTAGTTGAGACTGGCCTTGAACTCACAGTGATCCTTCTGCGTCAGCCTTCTAAGTGCTGGGATGACAGGTATGTGCCACCACAGCCAGCTAAAGTGCTTATGTTACTGTAAGTTTCAAGACAACAGCGTCTGTGATAATGATTTAAAGTGAACTTTCAATGGAGACTTTCTGAATATCTCAGAAACAACAGCTTCTTCCTAATTCAATAATAATTAATGATAAAGTCAGGCAGGTGATGTTATTAAACAGAACATTCCCCAGAAGGATTTTCCCCCTTTTCCTTCTTTCCTGGTACATGTTTTCAGTACACAGTGTTTACATTCCTTATTTAGAGTTGGTAAATGTAAGGTTTTTCCCACTCTTATGCAATGTACTAAAAAGCTTTGGAAAATGTTCATGTTCATTTATGGTTAAAAATATAAATACATGCAGTAAAGCCCAAGTGACTTCTTGCTACAGGCTCTCAGACCTTCCGCTTCTTAAATTAACTCTGTAAAGACCTTAGAATGTGATAATCCTGTCTAGCTTAAAAATTTGCTCCTACTTTATAGCTGGAAATAATGAGAAGTCTTCATTTTAAATCATTCAAGACATGTACAAATAGATGAATAATACTCCTAGGAACTTTCTACCTAAATAAGAATAAGATAAATAAGAATAAATAAGAATAAGATAAATAAGAATAAGATTATGTCATTTTCTTGATATTTGTGATGGTTAAACCCCTTTCCTATGTCTGTTTTTCATTTTCTGAGAGTACTCCTACAGATGTGGTCATAAAGATGTACGTTATAAAAGTTTTCACTACAGAAAATGCTTTCCTGTAGTTTTCGTACAGGGTGAAAGCTGGTAAGAACTGGAAATAAAGGATTGAAAGGAGTTCTTAATTAGTCTAATCCTCAATTACGATTTGGTGCCTTTTTCCCTACTTTGTGTCTTCAGCTGTTCATTGACAAGTAGTTTTCCATTGCAGTATCTCACGGACCAATTTCTCTATTTTCAGTGTCCCCCAAACTGGCCCATAGAGACATCAGAGACTATTAGATTTGTCACTAACTATAGGATCTCTGTCCTCTGAAATTTCTTTTACTCCAATTCCAAGTCAGGATTCTCTTATGTGAAACCCTGTCTTTGCTAGTCTAACCCTCATCATTTAAATCATTTATATCAGGAAATCTTTTGCTGTCATCTTCATTTGAAAATTAAAACCTCTCCCTCGTCTTTCTTGAAGAGATCCCTACCTGTCTCTAATCTCAAGTCAAACCACTGTGAAAGCGGGAATTATTTGTATTCTTCTCGGCAGAATTCTGTGCAGGAAACCTGGCATGCTGGCCATAGGTCTCTTAGTCACAGCTACAGGTAATCCATTTCCTTCTTGGCTGTTAGGGAAGGGCCTAATTAGCCAGCCCAACAAATTCCGCACCCCACCCTGGTTTCCATGGGTTGGCTCTACTGTTCCTGCAGGCTCCTTGCCAGGCCTCCCTGAGAATGATCAAATTACCTTACAGCCCGGCCAGTGACAGCACAAGGCCCACAGCGCATTCACCTTCCACCCCACAACTGTCTTTTTCTTCAGCAAAACTTCTGCTTCATTTAACTCTTACTCCTTCTTTTACTTCCTAAGAAATGTAGCTTTTCCTCCTCATTCCCAGCAACATATCATTGACACTTCCCATATTTCCCATGATGGGGTGAGATTTGACCTCAGGAGCCGTGAAAATAAGCACCCTCCCTCAAAGAAAAGATCTTTACATCTATCTAAAAAATTGTGTGTTTGTGGTAACTATATATAAAAAGGTCAAGTGGAGACCCAAGAAAATCCAGGTATTTGTGATTTTCACAACTAGGGAAGCCATCCCTTATTTCCTGTTAGTCCTAGACTTTTACCCAGTACTGATGCCTTCTTGCAATGGTCTTTGCTGAGATTAGTATAGGAGAAGATAGCATAAAGATATGAAGTCCACGTCAAGGTACATTTGGCAAAAAAGAATGACTCATCTCCATGAATTCTGGGTGTATGCAGGAAAGAGTTCACCTGGACGCCCAGGTGATTGGTAGAAGTGGGTTATTTACCTGGGAGGACCTGGAAGCTTTTTACCTAGTGTCAACAGGATTGTTGTTAAGCAGCAAGTTGGCAAACATGGGAAGGTTGTCATTAAACAATGTTGGGATTCAGAACTGTTGATATTTATTTGCTTTTCGACTCTTCAACAGCTTAGGGAGGGATCCAGGTTATCTTTGACCAAAAAAAAAAAAGTACATGCCTCACTGCATGCCCTGTCTCTCTTTAAAGATCTTGACAATTCCACATCAAGGCAAAATAATCTTTGAAGGGAAGGACTTTTTAAAAGCATAGTCCTCCTTAAATGAGCTTTAGAGGTGGGTTCATGAACTCTTGCAAATGTACGTGGTGCATTGAGTGTTTAATTAGATATGTATATACAATCTCCTGCTTGGAAAATGGTGAGTCTCCATCTTTTATCAGATTTTTTTAAGAGGTTTGTGAAACAATAGTTTGTAAACTGCTGCACCTATTGGCTCTACTAAGGCTGGCTGAGAAGGGGAAGAGAAGACACCCGCCCACAGGGTGCGTGTTCCTCCCTGACCCAGCCTGTGACGCACAGCCAGATGGGTGGATAGAAGGAAGAGGGGCAGAGTGCTGGTCACCTCGGAAAGGTAACAAGAGTATGTTGGGAGAAACTTAGTGGAGATGGGAAAAAATTAATCTAACCTCTCCAAACAAGGGCATCCAGACGCTCTGGCTTTAGTCCTTTAGGCAGGAGTCTAGTTTATAGTGTCTTTGGAAAACAGCAAGTCCTGCTTTCCTAAGGGCCCACTCGCCAACTCCACGTCAGGCAGCTCTGGGCCAGAACTTACCTGCTGTTCCACTTAGCTTCCCTAGTAGTCCTGAGACTTAGGTCCAGACACGCCTGCCTCACCCGCTATGCTATTTGCCAAGAATAGGGAAACTGAGGAGTCAGAACCTACACTGCTCCATCCTTGGATCTCCGTACTTTTGCCAAATACCATTCAGGTAGCTTCAGACACAGCCATCTAGCATCCAAGTCCTTTTGTGGGTAAATACAGCACGTGAGCATCTGAGCTGCCTTTAACAAACAAGACAGCTGCCCCTCACTGTTCATTCCTTCCATCTCAGCCCCGGGCACCCACATCTGTCCCCCATATAGAAACAGTATGGCGAGACACTCTGCCCCAGCATTTTTTTTTTTTTGGTTTCAGTATTTTAAATTTTATCTTAAGTGATGTTAATTGCAGCATTTGAAGGGGAGGATCTACTTCCACACAAAATGGAAGATTCAAAAATGTACCCAGTAAACTGCTGAAAGCTTAACTGAGTGACAACAATACAGCACATTTCCAATTTAGATTCCTAGTGTTGTCACTATGTGAATACAGTCCTGCGGACTTCCCCGCTTGCGGCCAGTCGTACACTGGTGCAAGGGCAAAAAACCCCATTCACCATGAAAAGGAATTACATCCTGAATGCTTGGCTGTATTACCCCCACCCTCTGCACCCCCAAATGGCACAAAAGCAGGAGCTGCTGCACCCCGTTTTACACTTTTGATGTAAAAACGGTAATGAAGGGCTGGGGTGGGAACAGGCTGTGAGGCCCAACTCTCGGAAGACAGGCCACCCTCCTGACACCAGGGTTCCACAGGTCAGAGGCCAGTGGGTCAAAGCCAGCAGTCTTTAGTTTACAGTTTATGGCCCATTTGTGGCACTGGGCCTCGTTTACCTTCTTTTCCAAGAGAAACTGCACCACTGTTCTCTCCTCTGCGTCCCTCACCACATTGCACAGAGTGACTGCTGGGCTCACCCTCTCCACACACCTGGCTCCTCCCTGCGCACGTACCCTTGCACTGTTTTGGTTGAAATTTTCAGATACATTCTCCATATCGGACTTTATGCTTTCTATGGTCTTTTCAGTTAACCACAAACATGCACCCAAACCCTGTTTCCGTAGAATGTGAGATTTTACTCATCAACAAGTGATCAGAATTAACTGGCAAACAATCTGCTTCGGCAGGGCTGAATCTGTCTGAGTACTTTAAATATATTTGTACCTACTGGTGGTCTGATGTTTCTTTCAGGTCTAGAAGCTTTCCTTTAGCATTAAACAAAAGTGCATTGTTGCAACACAAGCCCCTTGATTACACGGATGGTCTTTGTGTATCACACAGACAACAGAAGTGCAGTCCTATGATTTGAATTTCAGACCACTTACAATTTCCTCCATAAATTTTGAACAAGATTTTTAAACTTTCCTTTGTAAATAGATTAGTTTCTGACTGTTATAAGAAAAAAATTAGTGACTTAAAATAACACAAATTCATTTGCTTACATTCTGGAGGTCAAAGATCCAAAATGGAGTGCAGTGGGTGACCATTGAGGCTGTGGTCCCCTGGAGGCTCCACAGGCACATCCATTTCCTTCCTGATTCTGCTTTTCTGGCTTCTAGAAGCCACCTGGATGCCTTGGCTCTGGTCCTGGCCCTCCATCCTCAAAGAAGGCAGAGCAACATTTTCAAATCTCTTTGCCTCTCTCACGAGAACATTCCTGCCTCTTCTAAAAGCCCTTCAAGATTAAATTGGGCCCACCTGCTTACTCCAGCTTGCGTTTCCAGGGCGAGAGCTTTCATTTAGTTGCACCTGTAAAGTCCCTTTAGCAAGAGAGCCTAAACTACTCACAAATCTGGCAATAAGGGTATGGATATGGTGGGGAGTCATTCTTAAACCTACCCCAGTAAACTAAGTGGGGAGGGGGACTCTGCATTATAATATTTCCCTGCAGGAGACAATTCTTCAAAATTCGTTTAGGAATCACAGCATTTACTTTTCATTTGACAAATGAACCCCAAGTCCATTTTAGATGAGAAACTTTCCAGCTCTACTCCACCAGTGTGTTTTTGAAACAAGCCTAGACAAGAACACCAAGAAAACACGACTCTTCGGGCCAAAGAAGTTGTCAAGCTGATTTCTTTCTAGTTCATGGTTTTCTTTACAGATGGTGCAAATAAATCAGGACAAGACGAGAGTAATGGCGTATGTGTGCAGTGTTCTCCAAACTGCACCCAAAGCTGACAAAGCATAAAAACTGTTTCTCAGCCTTATTCTCAGTCAAGGAATTATGTAGCCAGTTTGCCCTGCAGCCGTGACTTTTCCAAATTTGGTAACTCGATGCCATGAGATGGAGACACTCCCTGAGGCCATGCCCAGATGATCAGGTGGCCAGGATCGTCCTTCGCGGGCCTTCTCGCACCCTCCTTCCGGGTGACGATGAGTGACGCGCGCGGACAGTGGAGCAGGTGTGTGGTGTCTGCCTTTGGCGTGTTGCAGCACGACTTGAAGGAGGAAATCTGAATTTGTGCATTTCTTTCAGGAGAGGCGAGCCAGAGGGATGACAGATTCCCATAGGAAATGCACACACACCTGTTTTTTGGAGTTTGTTTTTAATTTGATGCTCTAGGCAGTTTCGGAAAAAAAAAAAAAACCCAGAGTAAAACCATCAATAGGAAAATGCCTTTGTGCCATTCAAAATTATTCTCAAAAGCTAAGCAGCATTTCTGGACCAGGTGCAGAAGAATATTTCCCCCCTTTTAGCCCTAAACACAGAACTAGTTTTTATGACCTGTCTGAGAAATAAACTATTCACTTAAAACCACACTTGGGTAAAATAATCTGAGAGGTGACACTATTAATTTTTTAATATTAATATTTTGGTTCATAACTGTTGAAAAGAGACTCACATCTTTTTGGAAAATTTTATATCTTGAAATAAGATTTTGATATCTAAACATTTCCCCCACTTACTCTACTCTCTGACCTCAGGGGGTCTGGATATTTCTTTTGCTAAATTCTGGTAACCTCTGTGTCTTATCCTGGTTGAGCTGGGAGTCTATATTTTGGTTTAGGGGGTTTTGTAAAAATAAAAGGAAGGTCTGCATTCTTATTTATACATTGACGCCAAATACTGTGGAGCCTTTCCCAGACTCTCTGTGTGAAGGACGGGCGTTCTTTCTGATGCCAGCTGAGAATACCAGATGACGGTTTGTACGGAGTTGTATGCTGCTCTGACCTGATTGCTATGGAAGTTTGCCATTGGGTTGCAGTCTCTGTGACTTCTTGTAGTACTGTAATTTAAAAAAAAATTTTTTTTAAACTAAACTCCAAGAGCCCCTGTCAGCCCCTCCCAAGATCACGCTACTTAAACCTAGAGAAAAGAAACCCTTTCCTCGAGCTCTGCAGTTGAAATTTCACTATTCCTTCTTTCATCCGTCTGCGTATTCTCTTTTAAGACTATTGTCTGGGTTCCAGAGACTCCAGAATTCCCTCACCAAAAGGCCCTGAGCCTACTGCGTTTGCACCGGCCTGTTAGCTCCAAATGGTGGACTGTGCAATTTCACAAGATTCTGATTAAGGGAAGCTGACTTCGATTTTGTGGAATTTCAAAAGTGATGGAAGCTTGTGTATAAAGCTTTATCTAAAGGCAACCAGGTCATCCACACCGCGTTTTTGCTTTTTGTCCTGGAGCCAGAAGCCTGAGGTTTAAGTCTGAGAAGCATATTCTGGAGGTGTCCCTTTCCTACTGTCTTTCAGTGCAGAACTATGGAATCTGTAAACACCCCAAACTTGAACTTGCTTTCCAGTCAAAATCAGGATGGAACATGCTTCATTTAAGCATTGGCTGGTTTAAACTTTTAAGTATGCAGATATGTGACGTATTGTTCTTCCTTTGTATTCTTGCTCTGAACCTTGCAAATGTTAGGTTAGGCTGTTCAAACCAAGATTGAAAGGTATTCTTTTATTCTCCTTCAAGCTTACAAAGTGAGATTTCCAAAAGGGAAAAGTGCCAGGGAAGAAACATGGGAGTAAGTTTCCCAAGGAAGAGAAAGCTAAAGATGCAATGTCGTCATCACAGGCATTGCAGTCCTTCTGACCGCAGGAGCTGGTATAAGGATACCCATGAATGCCCAGACCTGCAGCAAGGCTAGTCTGGTCAATGGCAGCTTTCTGCTGTCACGGACAAGGGTACAGACACAGAGACCTTTTTGTTCTCCCTTCTTGACTCTCCCCATATATGTCCATCACCTCTTCCAGGTGTGCTGCTCAAGAGAGCTGATAACTAGGGGGCTGGGGATTTAGCTCAGCGGCATAAGCGTCTTCCTGGAAAGCGCTAGGTTGTGAGTTTGATCCCTGGTCCACCCTCCTCCCCAAACAAAGAGAGATCTGATAACTGTCCTGGGAGAGAAGCCTGTTGCAACTGCTGGATCAACTTTAGTTCCAGCTTTTCTACCATGATGTGATTTGTTAAAGTCAATCAATGGACATTTTAAACCTGCTTGCTTGGAAAGAGTCATTTTCTGCCCAGGAAGCTTTGCTGAAAATGCATATTCTTGTTAGGAGCACCATGTCCCTTTCTGTGTCCTTTGTTCACCTCCTTCACTAAACTTACAGCTGCAGGATTTCTAGAACATAATATCTTCGTATTCAAGATCATGTTGGATACATGTATCCTGAGGCCTTCCATCAAAATCTATATCTATGTGAGAATTCAGGTTAAACCAGTTAATTCAGATTAGAATTTTAGATTGGTATCATTTCACATGCTCAACTCGTTTCACATACTCAGTGATATTACAGAAATTTACCATGGTATCAAGAAGATCCGAAGCAGTGCACATGCAATGAAAATGCTGAAGTTTCACTGGCAAATATCCTTGCAAAAATGTTATTCTAGGGCCAGGGATATAGCTCAGTGGCACAGTGCCTGCCTGGCAAGCAGAGGGTCCTGAGTTTGATTCCCACTACCAAAAAATAAAATTATTCTCATACTTTTAGTTAGTAAAAGTACTAAGATAATCATTTCATGAATTTAATTGGGAAAATTAAATTTTCAGTTATCTTGGATATGAGAAGCATTTGAGTACTGAAATTATACAGTAAATATATGAAGATTCTACTCTTTGGATGGATGCTACCAGAAAAGATGGTACCCACCCAGTAAAGAGAAGACTAACAAACCAATAATGAGTAGAACAAACTGCCCTGACCACAACATGGTTTTGAGTCTCTGAATGCTGCTACAGGCAGTTGAGACTAGAAAGAAACCCACAAAGGAAAAACTTACTGGAAAATTAGTGCTTGAAAATGAGTGATACAAGGAGGGCTCCAGAGAACAGCAATATGGGAAGCGTGACTGTACATTTCCTATGTCAACTTGACTGGGCCATCAGATGCCCAGACACTTGGATAGACATTATTCTGGGTATATCTGTCAGAGCTTTTTTTCTTCATGTCCGATGGACTTCGTTCATGGACAGGAGCTGAGAACCCTACTTTGAGTATGGTACGTTCCTTGTTTAGTCAGTGTTTCTTGAATCAGGTTGCCATTAAAGAAATACTACCAGGCCTCTCAAGGACTAAGGCATAGCTTAGAGAAAAGAGAATGTATCCTGGAGTTATTTTGTATAGTACCTACTATATAACTACTGTCCTACTGGAAGTCAAGAATTTGCAAAATCAAAAAATGAAGATTAAGAGATAATATTTATGCAGAATTTGCTGCTTGAAATAAACATCATAGGTTTGTCAATTTGAACAATCATTTTGCTACTATTAAAAGGAATGGCATTTTGAAATTTTAACCATAAGAAGCATTGACTGTAATTTTTTATAAATTGACAATATTAGTTATAATTAGCTCAAGTAAAAGAGGATAGAAAGAGGTGAAGGAATTTAGGTGATTTATTCAGAACCTTGTTTACTAGATTTTTTTCTAGGAGTGAAGCAGCCCAGTGGTAGAAACTCCAAGTAATACAGGTGATAAGATAAAAGAAAGACCCAGGAGTGTGGACAAGGCCCCTGGAAAGAAAAGATTAAAACACACATGAGCAGTACAACTAGGAGGGGCCATCCATTTGGATATAAATAGAAGTAATGAATAACCTGTCCTCTGTCAATTCTATTTGCAGAGAGAGGATATTAGAATATGCATAGTAAAAATTATATGAAGCAATGAAAAATGAGACCAAAATCTAATATATGGTCACACTAAAATATTCAGATCATCATAACAAAATGTAATACATATATATGTATATATATATGCTATAATATAAAAAGAAATGCAGCTGAGTTAGATGATTAATACAAATTTCTAATAAGTGATACATCTCTATGCACACAGAGGTGTTTGCTTGTACCTCCTTTTCAATACGTTTACTGATGTTGTTGCTGTTTGTTTTATGTGAAAGAGAACATAATGAAGTGTGATTTTCCCTGTGTTTGTGCTGTAGTTGTTTTGGGTAATGGGTTTAATGAAAAGAGTTAATGGGAAGTTAACTGGAATGGCAGGGTTACTAGTATTGAATTTCAGCCATTCTTCTTGAATGGGTTAAAATACACTCAGATTCAAACTAGCAGACATCTAAAACAGTCCAGGCACTGTGTTCCTGCTTCTGAGACCACCACAGGAAGCTGGAGCCCATTCAGAAGGTGCCACCCAAAAGCTCTGACCTGAAACTCAATTGGCCTTCAGTTCACCATCGGGATCTATCTTCTATTTGCTGCACGACCTTGAAGGATTCACTTAATCTTCCTAAATTCTGGTAAATGGGATTAATTAAATTAATAAGTGAGCAATCTGGCAAATGCTCAGAACATGCCCAGAATTTACTAAGTGCCTAATAATTGCTAGCCCATCTATTACTCTTGCGTTTAATAAAAGTGTTTATAAGCCTCTTCCAAACAGTGTCTCCAACTCTCTGCCTCTTAATGCTCTTCTACCACATAGCCTTCTCAGTTTGTTGCCGGTTATTCTCATATCCTCGTACACTTTCATAGACTTGTGGTTTGTCTCTATGAGCATGACTGAAGGTAGGAATTAGTTATTTCTTGCATCATTCCAATATCAAACTCAATATATAAAGTAAGTAGCAGACATTGAGTACTTACATTTAAGTCAACTAACCCTAATATCTTTGTGTCACCATTTTCTTTCTTTTTTTCCCCAGTATACATATTTTATTCAAAGACTTACTTCGAGGGCCAAGATACTAAGTATGAAACCACTTTGTGAAGACGCCATGTAAAAAATGATAATTTGCTGTAATGAAATTTTCTTTTCAAAAATTAGCTTTCGAAAATAGTTTCTGTATTCACTTGCTGAAGCTCAGTATTTGGCCCCTGGTGTAATGAAATTACTAGTTAGCGAGTGTGTGCCTTGATGGCTTCATCACGAGGGCTTGGAAGAAAGGAATGAACAATGAAACAGAACTGTTTCTTACTGTGTGCAGTTACTCCTATCTATTATGACCAGGACTCTGATCTGTATTACTATTATTTTAGTCCAAAAGAGTTCATCATCCACAGAAAACTTTACATTTGTGAAAACCAAACACTGTCAGGAAAGGTTTGCTCTTACTCAGAATGGTGAAGGGAGTAAAAGTGTTTAACAAGTTTCGTAGAAAAAAGACATTGTTCTTTATCAAAGAGTTAGTGCTCTTTGCAAAACAACAGAAACTAGTAGAAGAGAGGAATTTAGTGGAAGAGTATAGGGTAGCTCCCAATATTTCAAAAATGGAAGAAAAAAATTAGATCACCAGAAATCAGAAGCAGGGTACTAGCCAGGTTCTGGATGAACTATTGGGGACAGTTTCATCAGGAAGCTGACATCCACTGAGAGCTCCAACCACGCTTTGTCCTTGGGCAGATTCCTATGAGTTCTATCTGACTGGTCTTGGCCAGTGAGAGAAAAGGTGGGAGAAAACGCCAGCTCACCTCTCTGCACTCTGATCTATAGCTGGACAGTGGTGGAGGTGGGCAGCATCCTAGAAAATTCAAACGTTATGGGAACAAGGCGAAAGAACACTGGCAAAGACTACACATATTAACTACGGGCACTTTCGTTTTATCAAGGGAATAAAAAGGTTCCTGTCTAAGTTGGTCCATGTGATTCAGTGTTGTTAACATCTTTCGAATACCTACAGTAGGATTCAAATACTATCGTCAATTAAACGCCAGGGAAGGTTTTAGTATATAGAGATTCTTAACAATTTTATAAGTCTTAACTTTTCCTTGTAAGTCATTTTCAATTTTATGATTGAAAAAGGAAGTTAATTTAAGTAAATGTTGCCATCTTGATAATTTCACTTCCTAGAATGATCACATTGATATCACCTTTTAGATATAAAAGCAAAATAGCAGTGTAGATTTTGTCCACAATCCTATTCTTTTACCTTATGAAATATAAAAATTTTTAAAACTCTGTGGGATATTGACGTTATTCAGTTTTTGCTTTTATTCACCAATGCTCAATGATCACTTTAACCACGGCTGGGTTTGACTTGTCTTATTTCCTCCCAGGTTATCAGTGATACTGAGAAAGGGTAACAGATGTCAGATGTTAAATATAATTAACGTTCAACAAAGACCTGATGAATCAGTGTGTTATTTCTAAATCAAATGACTCAACAAAGGCTTGTCCATCACAATTACTAAAAATTAGTCACTCTGTGAGATCTTTGTGCTGTTCCTAAGAAAGATAAAATATATGAAGGAAATCCCTTTGAAAGCACTGCAGTATGACCTCAGAAACATGTCTTTCCAGGCATCAAATTCACTATCAGTTCATCGAAGATGTGAGCAGCATTTTCTTAGAACTTAGGTATCACTGAGGAGTACATCTATGAACTGATTTCTGGGCTAGGTGTGTGTGGAGGTGGTTTTTTCTCTGTACTTGGCATTCTACATAGTGTTTTAAGACTAAGGACTTGTGTAAATCTCAGTCTCCTGGTGTAGACAATGAGAACAGTATTAGTGACCTTCCTCTTAGGGGTACATCAAGTACTAATGTTGTAAAGTATTTATTTTAATATGGACACATACCACAAACTTAATAAAATTAAGAGAATCATTACTGAGTTATTTTGCAATAATTAGAAGGTTCCAGTTATTTCCCTAGAATACTTGGGGAGGCTCTTTAATTTTATGATACCCATAAATTCTATGTTTCCCAATTTATGTCACAACTCTTATTCCCTAAGACCATCAAGTATTTTTCCAAGTTATCTTTAGAGTGCAATCAGCCAAATCCTTCTTTTCCTTTTGGGCTTTTCACAGGGCAATGAACTGGCACATTCCCGTCATGGTCAGATCACAGGGTGCCAAGAAGATAGACCAATTCCCTTGACATTTCTCCCTGTTCCTTAGGGGCATTAGCTTTCCTTTTCTGCATCATCACCTTTAGAAAAATCTTCTTTTGTTCTTACGATTGCCAATGAATACTCTTCTCACGGTTTGCCTGAAGATGTACTGGCATGCCCAGTGATTCCACAGAAAGGACTGGGAGTCTTTTGAAAATGAAATTTGTACTTATCTGGAGAAAGTAATGATAGGAGACATGGCCAGTTTTGGAAATAATAAGTAAATTCCAGACAATCATGAATTCTTAGCATAGGATATATGTCCTAAATCAAAACAAAAAGATATCCCTATAGACCTGTTTCTGCCACATTATATGAACTATGTCATTTTTTTAAATGGCATTTGTTTCTTTAAGTTCTTAGGAAATAGACTTAATCTGAAAGGAAATATTCTTAAATTGCCTTTTACTTAGATATAACAGCTGTCAGGACTTGACCACCACTGTATACTAAATAGATTCTAAAGGGTTCTAGGGGAAAGGTTTCATTGACCAGCTGAGTTTTTTAAGGAATAAGTGACAGTTTGTCTCAGAAAGAAAGCAAAATTTCTACATCGTGAAACTTTTTAAACTCCTATTTGTTGAGCTCCTATGTAATATCTTTGAACATTCTTTCTTTCAACCCTTCAGAAATTCTATGATTTAGTTAGTATGTTCAGCTCCTAGTTTACAGACAAGAAAACTAAGACTGAATAAATGTAGATCATTTATCCAGTGTCACAGACTAGTTAGCAGGGACACGTACTAAATTCAACTTTCACTAAATCTAAATTCAATATACTCCATTCCTTTTTTGTACCATAACACTTTTGCTAAATGAAAACTAATTTCTCTCTCAACATTAAGTCATACAGATGGCCTTACGAAATTGGTTTGTGAAGTTTAGTTTTGTCTTATTTTTCCCTCTCCAGTAGTTACAAATCACCAGTCTCATAAATGGATGAGTTGACGTCAGACTACTCTTCCTCAGAAGCACACCTCCCTCCAAGCGCTCCGTGGCCTTGGGAGTCTTTCCAGACCCAGCCTGACTGCAGGACTCGCCTGACCCATCCTGCCACTTCTCAGTGGAGAACTCTTTATTTTAGACTCTATTCTTGCATCTTGTTCAGTGGACTTGAAAATTGGAGATTTCCTTTTTCCTTGGTCCTTCCTGTGCCTGGGAAACAGACTCGGAATTCTTCTTTTCTTCCCCATCAGTAAAAGGACAACTTCACTCATTACCACTCCTTCTTTCAGCTCCTGGAACTCAGCCTGGGCCAACAGGCTCTTGAGAAACGAAGTGGGATTTCCTTTTGCTTATTTCCTCCCTCACTTGATTGAAGAAATGAAGAGAGAAAAGCTCCTTGATATACACTACCTAACACTAAAAGTTAAAGTAAAAGCCTTAGCCTCCCCCTTATTATTCTATGAGAAATTTGATATAAGCTAATTTATGAGGTAATTGAAAGTAAGCAAACCATTTCTTTTCTCCTCTCTCCTCCTATAGCTTAAACATAAATAATAGTTGCTTGGATAGAATAAATCATCACTGTTCGTAGATGTGAGTATTTATGTATATCCCAAAGAGATGTTACCACATCACCACCTGGCTGGAAGGGTGTACGTGTGAAGTGTAGTCCAGTTGCTTAGCTACTTGGTGCATTGGACAAAGCTGAGTGCCTGCACTTCACTGCATTCTGCTCCTCCCACTCACCTTGATGTAAGCAACAGCGTGACAAATGGTGCCCCTCTTGAGTACTGTGGATACGACAACATCAAACTAACTACTAAGTCTTGTTAGCAAAAGTAAAATGAAATTGAGTTTACCATGCCTTTTTAGCTAAAAGGTGACTATTTTCTCCAATTTAACAGTAAAACCCTAAATTCCTATCACTGGAATGAATAATTCCTCCATAGGTTATCTATAAATACAGAAAGAACAAAAGATTTAACTCCTGAACTCTCGGCAAATGCTTCACCTGGGATTTTAGAAATAGGTTTATGATCGATCATGTTCTTGAATTTATAGTATGATACATGATGTGAAAGGATTGTTTACATGTTTCAATTTATATTTTACATATATTTTGCCTTTCTTTCCTTTAGCCTAGAAAAGGTAGGCATACTTCCATTTTATTACAAGTTATTGGAATCTTTCAGGATCTCAGAACAAGAGCTATCTTTTCTTACCAAACTGAGTCACTGTAAAATCAGACAGTGAAGCAGATTGGGAATAAATTACCATTTTTTACTCATTCATAAAGCTGATTTTGAAAGATGGGCTTACTAACACTGAATCTCAGATTTGTAATTACCTAGCCTATTTTCAACATTGGACAACCTAGCTCTCTAAAATAGCAAAGTAGAATGTATACTTTTTATTTTATTTTTTCCCCAGTCTCAGAAATTGAACTCAGAATCTAACACTTGCCGTGAAGGCCCTGTTTGGCTAAGCTGTACTCCCAGCTGAGGATGTGTTCTTCCTGTAGGCTCCTAGCTTCCAGGACAGGAGGGAGATAAAGCAGCTTAACACAATTGAATCACACCCTCTTCCCTGAGGGCAGAAATGTCAGCACTGCTATCCCAGTATTAATCCCTCTACAAGTTAGGAAATATAAGGCATAGCGATAGCTCCAAGCCGGTGTAGACCAGGATTAATAGCTATCTGTGGGCAGGAACTCTACCTTTACAAGCTGAATATAAGACAATTTACAAAGTAGATGGTAAAGTCATAGTTATTGTCAACTCAAACATGAATTTAGGACTTTCAATAGCATCTAAAATGCTAACCAAAGACTGACAATCAAAGGAGTCTGCTGAAATCTAGTTAAAACCTGGGCAATGCCCAAGATCACAGGTGAACCTTCTTTCACACATTCCACACACCCCCATCTGTTTAATTCTTCTAAAGGAGCCTTTTCTGTGTACAATCTTGTATCAGAAACTATCTTAGTAAATATATTAGTATATGCCTAAAAGTGTGAGTCTTCACTCCTTGATACACAGGTACTGATAAAGTACCTATTTTTCTTTCCCAAAAGATACTTGTTTGAAAATTAAAAGACCGTTAAAAGCCTACAATCTCAGTACAAATTCTCAGTCTTCCAACTGGTATCTATTTATCTTGGTGGATTAATTTACTCTGTCTCTCCTAAGGTTATTTTAGCAACCATATGTTATGTGTCATAAAAGTTGCTTTTGTTTTACCTTAGGCTCAGGAAGGATTGTGTAATAATGTAAACAAATACCTTAAACTCACATAGCTAATCTTATCCTGAATCCTTTATAAATGCTAACTTGTTAATATATATCCCCAAAACATTCTGACAACTTGGGTACCAATGGGTGTTTTTCCCATTTTTCAGAGAGAAAAGGGGAAAGCATTTAAAAAAAAAAAGTCCCAGCACAACTGTATCTAGAAGTCTGAGCCTCTGACATTAATACAGTACTTTCTGCTTATTCTGGGTGGGATTGTTTGATGAAGCCTTGGGCTACTTGAGGGAAACATTAGCTGGATTCCTGTGGTTGTGCTCAATCACTGAAGTATGATACAGATAAAATTGAAATGCCCACTATGTGCAGGGAACTGTGCGCTTCTACTCTTAATCTTTGGGAGTTTCTGAAATTTTGAGGTATGGATGGGAGGTCGACTGTGGGCGTCATTATTTTTCCAACCAGGGCCAGTTCACTCAGATAAAGAAGCATTGTAAAATTCAGAAAATATGATCGTCAATTGCAAATTAGTTTAGGTTTCCAGTGTCCAAGCCAAGAAGTGCTGATTATTTCCAAGGATTTATGGAGGCCATTTTCAGTTCTCCATGAAATGCTTTCTGTTATGCTTATGTGGCTTGGTAAAGCTGAGACCTTTTTTAACTCACTGATACCAAAAGAAGGAGAATTATCTTTCCTTTCAAGAGCAGTTGGTATGAACTAAGGAAATTGTGAGCCTGCAATATTAAGCAACACTATTGATTTGACAACACACAACATCTGATAAAGTATAAAAAAACTTCATATACTAAACCCTAAAACAGTGCTAAAAGTTGTATTTTAACTGTACATTTCTAACACAATGGAGCTTCTTAAAAGAAGAAAAAAGTTTACTGATTTCCAATATTTTAAAAATGATTCGTCTTATAATATTATGCAGGAAATTTGAAAATCATTCAGAGATATGCATGGATTTTCAAAATTTTACATAGGATAGGTAAGAACTTGTCAATGATCTAGTAACATAATTTTATGATTTCATTTTCCTTTTGTGACATATTTACAAACACAATTTCTCATAATTTTTCAAAGGAAAGTAATTTTTCTCAGAAGAAAGGAAAAGTTTGGTTTTTTAGCTTAAAATTTGTTACTGATTGTATTAGTCCTAGCAACACAGTTGAAATCTGAACCCCATAAAACAAAGTCGGGAACTGATTGCCTACAACCCAGGAGATGATGGAGCTGCATTCCTATTGCAGAGGACATACTCCTTTGCAGTACTCATTAAAGCAATGGTATTTTCAAAGACATGCATCTGTGGCCAGTGCTCTCCTAGAATATATGAAGTCTTTGAAAAGTAAAGTGCTAACTTGAGAGAGCCAAAAATACAATTGGGAAATGAGGAAATTAGTTAATAGTAAATGAATAGAGAAAATAACTTCCTAATGCATAGGTGCTACAGGATTTCTTAGGGAGGTAAAGCAAGACCTTTCTCACTGGGGGAGTGTCTTTCCAAGAAGGCTTCAGAAAGAAGGGGGTCCTGAAGCCAGTGAAGGAGATCATCTGGGCATCAGTTTGGAGACAGACACTAGTTTCAAGGCTGGAGAAGTCTAATGTCTGTAATGGTAATTAAATGGTAATTAAAACAGTTGCAGATAAAGCTCTCCAAAAATCAGTAGTTGCCCAGAATTCTTTTCTTCTCTCTGGCACCAATAGAAAGTTGCATTTGATTTAGAAGATTTTTTCCTCATTATTTTAATCACAGCGTTAGTTTAAGGGGCACTGTAGCATATTTGACTATACAGAAAAGCCTGAGAAAAATGAACACCCAGAACTGACTAATTCAAAATTTCCTGTTTCTTTCTGATATTTTTCCAATGCATGAGTATACACTAATGCATTTGTATGGTTACAATCACACCATACATACAGCATATATTTTTTAATAATTAAATTTATTTAAAAAAATCACCTTTCTGTCAGGCTTGTGTCTTCGACACTGACTCCTAAGAGAGAGAACGTCTTAGCCATTTTGCTGTCAACTTCCCTCAACAACAAGGCATTCTGCCTCCTCTGGTTTCACCTTCGGAATAGACAGTGGGAGGCAGGAAAGCAGCTCCCAGGTGACTGACTGGACGCCTGAGAAATGGACAGGGGGACTACACATTCATCTTTTTGTCCACTCTAAGTCCTTTAGCAGCTGCCTAGTATGTACCAGGCACGATAGGAGAAAAATAGACGTAATTCGGCTCTCAGTGAACTCCCGGGGTTAAGGGGTTTCAGACACCTGACAAGGAAATTCCAGAATGGTGTGTAAGGGCTCAGAAAGAGGAAATACACTCTGGTAACCTATACGCTAGGCTCACCTTTTGAAGGCACCCAGTGATTAAATGAAGCTGAGAGGTGACTAAGTTAGCTATAGGCCAAGCAAGGAAAGCATACATTTCAGCCAGAAAGAACCGCGTGAATGAATTTCATCATCGTGACACCACTGTCCCCTACAACAGAGACTGTAGAATGGGCTGGGGTGTGGGGTGTAGTAGGAGGAATGAGGACCAACAATGTGACTGCCAAGGTCACAGTCAGAGTGGGCGGCCCCTTCCTTGTAAGACATATATGTGCAAGACTGATGTTTTAATAGCAAGGGGATTCACTAAAATTTAAAGCGGAAAGTGACATGATCAGATTATAATTTTACTTAATTATTCTATCGAACATACTTTCTTAATTCTACCTGAAATTAACTGGTTTATTTATCAAATGCCATTAAGATGCCAAATACTTCATTCCCATTAAGACTCTGATTCTTCACAATAACCTTTAAAGTACATGCCATTGTTCTAATTACATGGATGGAAAACTGAACTCAGAGTTTAAATAATTTGCCCAAAGTCACTTAGCAATAAATAGAATGAGAACTCAGCGGAAGATCTATTTTACTACAAAGCCTGTGTTTTTTCCAATGGACCAGGCTGCCGTCCCATTATGCTCACAACTAGATGTTGGATAAGAACGCCAAAATTTAGGCAAAACCTAACTAGCTTCAGAAAATGGAGAAAGGTAAGGAGTTGAATTTGATGCAAGCAAAGGAGTTGAGTGAATCAATTCCTTGCAGCAATATATTCTTCTCTATTTAGGTCTGCTGAAATGCGTTTTTATGCTGAAGACCCTGTCCACCAACTGATAGAATCCTTTCAGAACATGCAAGTCTTCTTTTCAGGTTGTGATCTTTGTCCAGTCATCTGTGATTTACACAAGAACTTCTAAAGGATTCATTATGCTTTGGTAATGCAGCAGAAACAGATAGACAGTGTCAGAGGACTTTGGCAGAAGTTTAAGTGTCTCCAACGGGCCGCAGCGAAGACTTCAGGAAATGTGTGATCAAATGTGTTTGTTCTATGGAGAAGCCTATCCAGTTATTTCAGCTTACCTGGTTTGACTGCAGAGTCTTACTTCACCGTAAGGAAGTGGAGCATTTAACGTCTCCTTCACCTTCTAGGTGACCCTTCATACCACACCTCTGTGTGGAGACAAAAACAAACAGGGTGCTGAGAATTCCCAGGGGTTGAGGGCCAGGTGATCCTTTCAGAGCCACTCTCACCGATACTCCCTGGCTAAGGTGGGACACTCAGAGTCTGAGAAACCAAAATCTTTCTTTTCTTCTTCTTTTTTTTTTTTTTGTTTCTCCTATTCTGTAAAAGTAACCATCATACAATCCCCAATACTGCACATGCTCTTATCATAACTCTCTCGCCCACTTTCTTTTGTGAATTACTCTGTTACAACAAAAACAATCAAAGATGGTGTAATGAATGGATCAGAGTTGTTGATCTGGGAGTATTTAACCAGCTTGAAAGTGAAGCATCCAACTGAGGATCATGCAGTACCTCACCATCGTGGTGATTTTATTCTAATTGCCTTACAGAGGGAAGTGGGAGATGAGACATAAAGTAGGACCTCTTAAAGTTTAGGGTGTGAACGAGGCCTTCGGATAGACTTTACCTCTCCAGTTCCTCCTATGTGAAGAGGATCAAGCAGACATTGGCTCCTGACTTTTCTTTGCCCTGGGAATAAGAGACGGTCATGTCCTTAAGGCAATCTCTACTTCTTAGCACTAAAATAGATTTTGTGGCTCTGGATTTAATAGAGCCATGATAGAGAGACAAACTTTTTGTCCCCGGTTTCCCCCATATTCCAAGTTGGATGTTAAGAAGATTTAACATCCATTTTTAAAACTTTGTTTTATGAGCAGCTTTCTGAAGCGCTCTGTGGCAGTCAGCATCCCCCTGACCTTTTAGAAGAGAAAAGTTTCTTGTCTTCCTGAAATTCTGATTAAAAAAAAAACTCCTGCTCAGCCTGCTCAAGCAGGGCAGGGCATGTTGCTGTCAAACAGTGACCATATGTACCCTGGAGCCCTGGCATACAGTAGGGTTCGAAAAATCAGACATTATCGTAGAGCCTAAGGTTCCAGAACCTGAACACGTGCCTTGGACCTTTGCTCATTATTTGCTACTGTACAACCTTGAGTGAGCTGACTTTCAGTCTTCAGTTTCCTCATCTATCTAGCGGTCACAAGAATATTTATCTCTTGGAAGTTTTGTAAGAAAGTCAGTGAATTAATTTTCTTTTCTTTTTTTTTTTTCCATTCTATTTTAAAGAGAATAAGACAAAAGAGGTCAGTACAGAGCAGATCGGAACCGGACAACATAGGCAACACAATACTTAACATTAAGACAACCGGACATTAACAGTAGCTATCACAATATCTCTTTCTCTGCTATAGTTGAGCATGGTTTCAAATACAATAATATCAAACATAACAAAAAAGTATAAAACCATTCAAAGAGTGAAAGAATTACAGGGCATTGAGAGTGGCCTGGGCTGTTTGGATCGAAAGTCTGCACAGACCTGCATCTCAGCGCAACTGTTTGGGACTGGTAGGCCCGCCCTTCATCCACAGGGAACTGCCTGGAGACCGGCATCTGGGC